>JASDQU010102279.1:227988-243858 GCA_032191745.1 Picea mariana
TTCAGATATGGCAGGTGATAAAGATAGCAGGAGGAGCACCACAGGGTGTGTTTTTACTATAGGTGGAACAACAGTAAGTTGGATTTCAAAACTGCAAAAGGTTGTTGCACTTTCAACAACAGAGACAGAGTATGTTGTTTATACAGAGGCTAGTAAAGAGATGATTTGGTTACAAAGATTTATGGAGGAATTGGGAAAGAAGCAGGAGAACAACAAGTTATACTGTGACAGTCAGAGTGCCATTCGCCTTGCAAAGAACTCAACCTTCCATTCAAAGACTAATCATATATAGTTGAGGTACCACTTCATATGATACACCTTGGAAGATGGACAATTGAAGATGGAAAAGATACACACTAGCCAGAATCCTCCAGACATGTTAACAAAGGGAGTAACCAGGGAGAAACTGAGTTCTTGCTCAGTTTCAGTTGGTCTTCAAGAATGAAGATGAAGATGAGAAATTTTCTAGGTCCAAGAAGGTTTAGAGTCCAGCATATAAAACAGCGGTGGAGTTGTTGATATCAGTCCCCAAGTGGGAGATTGTTGGTTGTGGAGCCTGATTATCTTCCTGATTCAGAGGTCCTTGATTTCAATCATGTTTATACCCCATGAAGTATTTACACCCTAGAAGTATGTACACTCTTCCACGCGGGGGAGTGTAGAGGGGGCGTAACCCCTCTGCGGGGTCCGAGGGGCCTATCCCCCCGGATGGGGGGTCTGGGGGAAAGCGGGCCCCTAGCAGGGGTTCAGGGGCAGCGTCCCCCGATGGGGGTTCGGGGGCGAAGCCATCAAAGAAAAAATTGCCTTGTAAAAGTATATTGTAATTTCATTGTAAATATGGACCGTTCATTATAAGGTCACAGATCTAACGGTACAGATTATGTTAGGGTTTTTTGCCCTAGAAGGCAACCCTCTTTTATGAGGGAAATGTATTGTGGCTATAGAGTATGGTGAATATTATATTCTGAGAGAGGAGACTGTGAGAGAAAGAAGAGGAAGTTACAATGGGTTTTGTTGTAGGTTGTATCCCTTCATTTGCTGGATAATAAGAAAGGAAGGACTTGGCAATTTCTCTGGTGGACGTAGCCCACACTGGGCGAACCATGTAAATCTGTGTCTCTCTTGTATTGTGTGTCTTCTGTGTTTTGTTTCTGCATTTGTTTTATTTTATGGCTCCTCGGTCCTATTTTTTCTAATACCAGTGGACATGAATGGACTGAACACAAGGGCTGAATTGAACATTTTTCCTTTAGGTTCCTATGACTGTCTAATTGGGATGGATTGGTTGGACCAAAACCATTCCATCCTAGACTGTTGTAAGAAGGCATTCACTTTCCTAGATGAGGAGGAGAATTGGAAAATAGTCCAAGGAATTCCCATAGTTGTTGTTATCAGGTAAATCTTAGCAATACAGTCGAACAAGTGCTACAGGAAAGGCTGACAATTATTTGCAGCCCACATGGAGGAATAACGTAAGGATAAAGCATCAAAGATCGAAGATCATGAGGTACTAAAAGAGTTTGAATATGTATTCTAGGACGTACCTATATTACCCTTGAAGAGAGGTATTGACTTCTCTGTAAACTTGATGCCTAGAGTAGCTCCAGTGTCAAAAACACCTGACATAATGAGTACACCAAAGCTGAAAGAAATTCAATTGAAACTTGAAGAGCTTCTGAAGAAGGGGTATATACACCCAAGTGTGTCACTTTGGGGTGCCTTAGTCCTCTTCATGAAGAAGAAGGATGGGACGTTGATATTGTGCATTGATTTCAGACAGTTGAACAAAGTGACTGTAAAGAACAAGTATCATTTGTCGAGGATTGATGATCTCTTTGATCAGTTGAAGGATACCAAGATATTTTCAAAAATAGATCTCAGGTCAGGATATCACTAGGTAATAATAAAGGATGAAGACATCAACAAGACCACCTTTAGAACAAGGTATGGTCACTATGAATTCACAGTGGTTCCATTTGGGTTGTCGAATGCACCCATTGTTTTTATGTGCCTAATGAGTAGCGTATTCAGAGAATATCTAGACAAGTTTGTCATAGTATTCTTAGAATAAATCCTGGTGTATTCCAAGTCAGAGGAAGATCATGAACATCATATGAAGATGGTGTTGGAGGTTTTAAGAGAGAACCAACTATATGCCAAGTTGATCAAGTGCTCATTTTATCAAAAGAAGATCCATTACTTAGGGCATATCATCTCAAAGGATGGGATAGTCGTAGATCCTGATAAGATTGAAGCCATCAAAGAATTGTCAGCATCGAAGAATGTGACAGAAGTCATATCCTTTATTGGTCTAGCTGGCTATTATAGAAGGTTCATTGAGGGCTTCTGAAGGATTTCTGACCCTATTACTTCCTTGCAAATGAAGGGGAAGAAATTCCATTGGACAGAAGAATGTGAGAATATCTTCGAGTGATTGAAGAAGTTGCTAAGCAGTGCTCCAATCCTGAGCATTGAAAATCTGAATGAAGACTTTGTAGTGTGTACATATGCATGAAAAGAAGGAATAGGAGGAGTCCTTAGTCAGAATGGGTTCGTAATTTTTTATGAATCTATAAAGTTGAAAGAGAACGAAAGGAACTATGCAACTCATGATTTGGAGTTGGCAGCCATCGTTCACGCTTTGAAGAAATTTAGGCATTACCTCATGGGAAGGAGGTTTGAACTAAGGATAGACCATAATGGGCTGAAGTATTTGTTTGATCAACCAACCTTAAATGCTAGGCAGAGTAGATGGTTGGAATTCCTTTGTGAGTATGACTTTGATATCAAGCATATCAAAGGAAAATAGAACAAAGTGGTTGATGCACTTAGTAGGAGAGTGCATGAATTACATGCTACAACCATTATAATGTACCAAACTGATATTAAAGGTAGAATTTAGAAGGCTACAAATGCTGATTTTCAGTACAGGGATTTGGTAGCAAAGCTATAGCAAGGTGAGATGCCATAGAAAGTGGAAAATTATAAATTGGAAGTTGATGGAACAGTTATGTACAAGAACAAAATTTATGTACCTAATGTCTAGACTTGCAACTTATGATTTTGAATGAAATGCATGATGTGCCTTATGCAGGGCACCCTAGATATTAGAAAACTATGGCAGTAGTCAAGAGCCATTAATTTTGTCCAGGTGTGAAGAGAGATATTTCTTAATATATCGCCAGATGTATGGAGTGTCAGAAGGTTAAATCTGAGCACAAACACCCAACAGAGTTGCTACATTATTTACCCATTGCTGAGTGGAAGTAGGAGGTAGTGACAATGGATTTCATCACAGGATTGCCCATAATAGGAAAACAACATGATTCAATGATGGTGGTGGTGGAAAATCTTATGAAAGATTCCCATTTTATTCCATTGAAGACTAATCACAAGGCAGCTAATGTTGCTGATATTTTTATGAGGGAAATAGCATGATTGTACGATATTCCCAAGAAAATTGTGTCTGACCGACACCCGAAGTTTATGTCAAAATTTTTGAAAGGTTTATTCAAAGGGTTCAGAATGAATCTAAACTTCAGCACGGCCTATCATCATGAGTCTAATGGGAAGACAAATAGGGTGAACCAAGTGACAGAAGATGTGATAAGGATGTATATGATGGACAAGCCATGTAAATGGGAAGACTACCTACACTTGGTAGAATTTTCCTACAACAATGGGTATCATGCATCATTGAAGATGATCCCATTTGAAGCACGTTATGGAATAAAGTGAAATACTCCAGTAACCTGGGATAATCTAGCCTATAGAGCAGTAGTTGGGCCAGAGTTTCCCAAGGTAATGGAAGAGAAAATGCTAAAGATTAAGAAGAATTTGAAAGATGCCAAGATAGGCAGAAAAGTTATGATGATAAGAATAGAACCCACAAAGAGTTTAAAGTGGGTGAACATGTTTTATTGAAAGTGAAAGCCAACATAAGTTCCCTGAGGCTAGGAAACTGTTTGAAGTTGGCAGCTAAATTTTGTGTGCCATTTGAAATCCTAGAAAGGATTGGACCAGTTCCATATATGCTTGCATTACCTGCATCCATGAATGTACATAATGTGTTTCATGTTTCATTGCTTAAGACATATATACCTAATGCTAATCATGTTATTGATTGGAATGTGATTCAGGTGGAGCAGGAAGGCATCTTGCAAGTGCATCCCATGTGCATATTGGACCGGAAGAGAAAACAACTTCGGAATTGAGCCATGGGGATTGTAAAGGTCCAATGGACCTGGTATGGTCCTGAGGACACGACATGGGAGCATGAGGATGCTATGTGGGTAGAATACCCACATCTTTTTGAAGATTTTGGAAATCTTGCAGATGTTTTGTAAAGAGTTGCACTGAGGATAGTGCAAAAATAAGGGGATGGGATTGTAATATCCTCAAGGATGAGCCCTTGTTGTATTTATGAATTGTAAACATGTTTTGTAGGTTGGTGAGCCAAGTGTTGATAATCTGGTGGGATTATGTGTTTATTGGTCTGGAGAGCCTAAGTTTTAAAGGCCATGAGCCTGATTTTGTATATCTAATTATGTATATCATTAATAAAATATAAAGATTGTTGTGTGCAGACCAACCATGGAGAAAGAGTGATGGGGGACTAATCTTCCAGAAGGTTGGGTAAGGGAGGAGGCTAAGTTTGTGGTCCTAGGGGCTAAGCTAGGGGGCTTACCTCTAAAGGGGATAATAATTTATTACTATTTCCCAAAGGCTAAGGTGGACAATTGACCAAGTGTTTTCCTAAGTTATTTGAAAAGGAATGCATGAAAAAGGGAACGCATGAATGCCAGGAAGACAATTGTCAAATTCGGCGCATGTAGTTAAAAGATGAAGCATCAGTTATGTTGGGGGTTTGCTTTCTCAATCTATCATCCTCCGCTTGAGTTTGTTGGGATCGGGGGCATCTAAATCATTTTGCTTGTGCGTCTGCCTCTTCATACTCGCGTACAGTGAAGGACACCCTCACGGGAAGATTATTTGTTTCCCATGCTTCTATCCTCAGCCTGAGTTAGTAGGGATCTCCGTCTGAACCTGTTTTGCGTCTGCATCTGCCTCTGCATAACCTCTCACATCTGAGAAACCAGTGGGAAGGGGTAAGCCGAACTATGTGTCATGTGAAATAAGGTTTATCCACACTACAAATCTGAGTTTGTGGTTAACCATTTGGGTTGCTATCCTAAGTGTTATCTGAGTCGTGTTGTGTCTTAGTGGGACTGTTGCCATTTTTGGACATCCATACCCAATTTCTATTGTTGTTGTCACCTGTGAGTTAACCTAATGTTTTTTTTGTTGTTTTTATCCTTACCTTGTGGGAAGTGAGTCGAAAGTGGTTGAAGAAGCGGGTTGTCAGTCCCGTGGTTGAAGAGGCAGGTTGTCATGCATGTGAGAAGCTCTCTCCAGGTGAGAGAGTTTGTTGGGAAGTGGTTTTCTCCCAGAGAGAGTCCATCACTAGCTACAGAGCTCTGATAATTCTTGATCCAACCTATTGGCGAGACCCTGAGAGGGAGGTGAAGCAACTGATGGAATGTTTTACAATGAAGGTGTATTCTCCCAGATGGAACAAGCATCTAGGAAATTGATGCAGGAACATCACAAGAAACCAGCCAGGCAAGCATGAAGGCAGGAGACAACTGTAAAGTGCAACATATAGTTTACATGTTTTGAAAATGTTTTTGAAGAATTAATGTAATGGTTAAAGGGAAGCGTACTTGCGTATTGTAAATAGATCATGAGATTTTTCTCTCATCTATTAAAAGTTAAGGCATTTATGCATAGTAAATGAAAGTAGGTAGATTTAAATTCTAGATTAGACAGTTTTAGGAACAAGATGGAAAACCACTATAGAAACTCGCATCGTTGTATCATTGTATCAATAAAAATTAGATCAATTAAGCACATTAGCATAGAGTACATGAGAGTTGTGGCAGAGAGTTGTAGAGAAGAACCCATGTACAAAAGTTCTGAATTAATATATGAAGCTTTGATTCAGATTCATGGTGTTGAAATGTTTTCTGTGTATACATGATGAATGGTCTGCTTACAGTTTCTTACTCTCTCTGCCATGCATTTGTTATTATGCTTTTTGTGAATGTATGTTTTCATGTTGAATGTTTAAATTCTGAGAGAGAAAGAAAATGAGTTTCAATTGTTTCTCTTCCTAAGAGAATTTCCTCCAAGGAGTGTAGTGAAGCATCTGCAAGGAGTGCATTGATGAAGGTTCAGAGTTTATCTCTGAAAGCTCAAGAGGGATATCATTGTCTCATTTCAACAGAAGTGCAAGTGGAGCACATGAGCCATGCAAGGCGTGCGCAGGATATCTGAGTCCTTAGAATATTGGTGACTAAGGGGGGAGAGAGAGAGACTGTTGTTGCATAAGGTGCACAGAGTAGAGATTTCAAATACGTAGAAGTATTTGAAAGTCCGCCGCAAGGAGTGCGAGAAGAGGCCCTTTTTCGAGACGTGAATTTATCAGAAAAGCTCAGAAGGGGTAGTGCCTTTGAAGTATTCAAAGGGAGGCGAAGTGAAGTTGCTTTGTAGAAGGAAGGTCATGGTGAGGGGACATTAGTTCATTTCATGGAGGTTCTTGAGGGAAGAATCAGATGGTCGAAATTCTCTATGGAGAATCCCTGAAAAAGCAAGGACCGTAGGATCCAGGAGAGCTACGGTGAAGTTAAGGAATTGGAGGAATTCATCCTTTGAGAAACAGGATCTAATATGGACTGTTGATTACGACTATTAGACCGTCGAGATCATTTCGTCATTTCAGGAGTTGTAAGTCTGACATGTCAATGAACCCTTTGGTCACTCGAACTCCTGAAGCGTGAAGTGGATTATTGCATGTGAAGGTGAGGAGAAGAAATTTTGGTATTTTAGAATTTCGATGTTCGACATTTCGGGGGTCCTGAGGACAAGTGATTAGGACACAGAGGAGTGAAAGACCCGAATTCATAATTCGTGACAAAAATTTATGTGAATTTTGGGATTTTGGTAAATCGGAATTTGAAATACCAGAAGTCCTAATGAAGAGGAGTCAGGGGCCTTTGTATTGAAAATCTTGAAGTTGCGAAACGCGAAATATTGGTGAAGGCGTTTCAACATTTCAGTGTTTCAAAATTTGGGAATTCAGGATTTGTGGTGACAAGTCTTTTGGGATTGAGAGTTTCGAACTCTCGGTACCCAAAAACCCAAAATCATAGGGCCGTCGGATCAGGAGGGTGGCAGTCATCCGTCGATCCTATATAGCGCTATTTCAGAATTCAGAACTTCAAAAGGATAGAGGAATTAGTGACAGGAGGATAACTCAAGTTCCAAATGCCAAGAAAGGTGATAGGTGGTGAGTTTTCACCAACAGTCGGAGTCAGACTCCGTTGACTATTTCGCGGTTTGGGGATCGGAGAGTCAGAAACCCTCACGACAAGATTCTTGAAATTGTGAAGTCTAAAACCCTGAAAAGGTGAAAAACCCGTTGAGGAGCCAAATATTGATGAACGTGTCAGGATTCGTAATTTTGATACTTTATTAGACAATAGATTGGGGTCCCTTGCTCTAGAATTCTCGAAGCTACAAAAACCCAATACAGGAGTGGAGGAGGACACAATCGGAGATTTCGGCGTTTCAGCATCTCGAGTTTCGGCAGGTGGAAGAGTCGAGAATCTTGACATCAAGGATCATGAAACCCCAAAATATGAATTCCTTTGTGGCTTGAACAAAGGGGTTGGTTAAACCTTGGTGTTGTTGTACTAAATATCCTAAGCGGATCTCGGCCCGAGGGCAGGCGGTCTGTGCCATTTGTGGTATTAGAGATTAATAAGAGTTCTTTGCTTTCTGTAGCAGGGAAAAAAAAAGAGAAAATATTTGCAGCCATGTCACCAAGAAGAAGAGATAGACCAATGCCTGATCCAGCAGTGGAAAGGGAAATGCATGAATTACGTGCTAGGCTTTATGCCATGGAGACAACACAGAGGTGCACAGTCAACGCTGGGGATATTAGTGAGGATGAAAGTGAAAATGAAGCTGGACATGAAGGAGAAGAAGTTGCAGCCAAAGATGTAGCAGATGAACACTTATTTAGGGCTATTGCAAGGATAGGCGCCAAGGCAAAAATGGAGATTCCCATGTATGAGGGGAACCTAGACGTTGAAGAGATTCTAGACTAGATTAGAGCTCTGGATAAGTACTTTGACTATGAGGATGTTGAGGAAGATAAGAAGGTCAAGAATACTATCACAAGACTTAAATGACATGTAGCATTATGGTGGGATGAACTGGAGGCTGACAGGCGCTGCAAAGGCAAGAAAAAAATCAAGAGTTGGGATAGAATGGTTGGGAAGATGAAAGCCAAATTCATACCYAAGGATTATCAAATCACTCTGTTTCAGAGGATGCAAAACTTGAGACAGAAGTTGATGTCAGTGAAAGAGTACACTAAAGATTTCTACAAGATCAACATCAGAGTAGGTCATCAGGAAAGCGATGATGAAAAAGTTGCCAGGTACATGAATGGTCTAAGATATGGCATTYAGAATGAGATGAGCATGATGACCCTTAGAAATGTAGAAGATGCTTATCAGATGGCTCTGAAAGCTGAAGAGAAGCTGAGCCGAAAGCAAGGTCAAAGAGTCTGAGGCAAAAGTCAAGCTAGAGGCAAAACAATTGTCCAAGACAGAAATCAAAAACCTAAAGAAGAGTGGAAGAAATCTTAGACTCAAACTGAGAGAGGTGGAAGCTCACAGAGAGGACAGTATGCTGATAGAAATACTTTTCCTCGAACCAGAGGAAGAGGAAGAGGCAGAGGTGGAGAAATAAAATTCTTTACCAGTGGAAAAAATGGACACAAATCCTATGAATGTCTAGATAGAAAGAAAGAATGAGGTGAAAATCACATTGCTGAAGCATAAAGACGGACTGTTGAGGTAGAAGATGTTGAGGGTGGATGATCACTGATGATGAGAAAAGTTCTCTTAATGCCAGAGAAAGAGGCAGAGAACCCATCCCAAAGGAACAAACTTTTTCAGACTGCTTGCAAGACCAACGACAGGGTATGCAAAGTCATCGTGGATAGTGGTAGCATAGATAATCTTGTTTCTACAGATGTGGTAGAAAAGATGGAGTTGGAGACTATTGTACATCCAAGCCCATACAAAGTTTCATGGCTACGAAGAGGACATCATCTAAATGTCACTAAACAATGTTTAATTGAATTTAAAATAGGAGGATATAAGGATGAAATATGATGTGATGTCATTCCCATGGATGTTTGTCATCTATTGCTAGGTAGACCATGGCAATATGACAGGAATGTGATTCATTATGGGAGAAAGAACACATACACCCCGGAGAAGAATGGGAGAACTCACATGTTGTTGCCGATTAAGGATAAAGAAACGAAACCAAAAGTGAGAAACACTGTACTTCTCATGAGTGGGAAGGAACTTCTTAAGGAGGTTAAGAAGAGGGAAGATACACAATTTATTGTGGTTAGGAATCCTAGAATTGTTTTGACTAGTACAAGAGTGGATGATTTACCAGAGGAAATTCAGAACTTGTTGGAAGAGTTCGTTGATAAAGTAGTGGATGAACTACCTCGTTTGATGCCACCAATCAGAACTATAAGTCATCACATCAATCTTATGCCTGGAGATAGTTTACCAAATAAAGAAGCATATAGACTGACGCCCCAGGAGAATGAGGAGGTCAGGAGACAAGTCTAGGACTTAATGGACAAAGGGTTGATTTGAAAAATCTTGAGTCCATGCGCTGTTCCAACAGTGCTCAGCCCAAAGAAGGATGGAGACTGGAGGATGTGTACAAACTCAAGGGAAATCAACAAGATTACCATCAGGTATAGATTTCCTTTGTCAAGGATGGA
Organism: Picea mariana; assembly: GCA_032191745.1. Lineage (NCBI taxonomy): Eukaryota > Viridiplantae > Streptophyta > Pinopsida > Pinales > Pinaceae > Picea > Picea mariana. Next base: position 237,872 of record JASDQU010102279.1, read on the forward strand.
TGATTTGATGGATTGCTTGAGTGGAGCAAAGTTTTTTTCAAAGATTGATTTGAAAAGTGGATATCATTAAATTCAAATGAGAGAAGGTGATGAATGGAAGACAACATTCAAGATGAATGAGGGGCTGTATGAATGGCTTGTTATGTTATTTAGCTTAACAAATGCGCCCAGTGCTTTCATGAGATTGATGAATGAAGTGTTGAAAGAGTTTATCAGGAAATTTGTCATTGTATATCTTGATGATATATTGATTTTCAGAAAAACAGAAGCAGAACACTTGAAGCATTTAGCCACAGTGATGAGGAGATTGCAGGAAGAGAAATTGCTGATAAATGTGAAGAAATCAACATTTATGAGGACAAAACTCATTTATTTGGGTTTTGTTATCTCTACAAATGAGTTGAAGATGGATCTAGATAAGGTAGAGGCGATTAAGAATTGGCCATAATCGAGAAGTTTATTTGAGGTTCGAAACTTCCATGGATTAGCTAGTTTCTATAAGAAATTTATCTGAAATTTTAGTGGGATTAGCACACCAATGATGGACACGGTGAAGAAAAGACACAAATATTTTCATTGGACAGACGAAGTAGAAAAGAGTTTCATCTTGCTGAAGAAAAGGATTATTGAACAGCCAATTCTGGTGTTGCCAGATTTCAGTAAGACATTTCAGGTCAAGTGTGACACTAGTGGATTTGCAATAGGAGTGGTGTTGATCCAAGATGACAGACCGATTGCATAATTCAGTGAGAAATTGAATGAAGTGAAGATTAAGTACTCAACATATGACAAAGAATTCTATGCAGTCATACAAGCGCTGAAGAAATGGACACAGTATTTGGTTCCTAAAGAGTTTTTTTTGTACAACGATAATCATGCTTTACAATTCGTGACTCAACAAGAGAAGTTGAACCAAAGACATGTTAAATGGGTTGAATACATGAAGAATTTTACTTTTGTAATTAAACATATTTCAGGAACTGCTAACAAAGTTGTTGATGCTTTGAGAAGGAAATGTTTGCTTATGCAGGAATTTAGAGTCAAAACTTAGGGTTTTGATAATCTCAAAGAAATGTATAGAGACGATCCATATTTTAAAGAGGTGTATGAGCCATCTGAGAATCCAATTCTTAGGGACAAAAGCTAGTGGACCGAATATATGATCCAGGATGGATTATTATTCAGGGGTAATCAATTATGTATTCCAAAATGCTCCATGAGGGAAAATCTGTTGAAAGAAAAACACAGTGGAGGATTGGTCGGACACTTCGGCCATGATAAGACATTCTCAAAACTGAATGGATCATATTTTTGGCCAAGGATGAGGATATATGTTAAGATATTTGTGAACAAATGTAGAATTTGTCAACACAAAAAAGGAAGAAGACAAAACACAGGGTTATACCAGCCATTACCCATACCTGAGAGGTCGTGGGATGCAGTGAGCATGGATTTTATATTGGAGCTTCCAAGAACACAAAGAGGATTTGATTCAATCTTTGTGGTGGTAGACAAATTTTCAAACATGGCACATTTTATACCATGTCAGAAAACCAGCGATGCAACTCATATTGCGAACCTATTTTTCAAGGAAGTTGTCAAACTTCACGACTTACCAAGAAGCATAGTTTCAGATCGAGACACCAAGTTCGTGGGACATTTCTAGAGGACTTTATGGAAGAATCTAGGTAAATTTTTTTCATTTAGCTCAGCTTATCATCCTCAGATGGATGGGCAAACATAATTTGGGAACAGGAGCTTGGGAGATTTATTGAGGAGCATAGTGACTGAACACCATAGTTAGTGGGATCACATTTGTTAAGCCCTAATATTGGCTCATTACCCCTTAATTGGGGAATATTAGATTAGTAATGTTATTTATTACCCCTTAATTGGGGCATATTAGATTAGTGATGTTATTTTATTTATGTCGTCTTTAGGCCATTAGTTGTAATTATACCTCCTAGTCTCCTATATATACCAAGGAGACATTTTCATTTTGAATCATCTTGTACTTGAAAATTTAAGTGGGGTAAAAGGAGGTTGCCCCCTCAAAGATGCTTATTATCTGAGTTTATCTCTTTTTCAATGCATTGAGTACTTTTTATGAGATTTTTCTATGCTATATTCATATTTGGTTCTTAACATACGGTATCCGAGCTCAAGGTCTTGGGGTTTCGCTGCTACATCTGAGACACCGTGGAATTTTCACTATAAATTTGTTTCTAAAATGTTTCATAAGGAATGGCTTGGAGGATATTTATAAGATGGATCAAGGTACGTTTGGTTCAAAATTCAGCTCCTGAGGCCTTATACTTTTGGAGATACAGCCTGTACAAGATAGGGTTCGTGAATCATCCTGAAATGAGTCATTGAGGAATTTTCACTATAAAAACTTTTCTGTAATGTTTCAGACCCTGAAATCTAGATACCATTTACTAAAATTAGTAATGTATCTGTGGTAAAAATTTCATCTTTTGTGTCATCTTAAATTTGTATATACACCTTGTGTAAGATAGGGTATCTGACTAGTCCTATTGACTAGTCTCAAGAAGGTGTTCTCCGTAAAACAATCATAACTTCTTCCTAGAGTATCCAAATTTAGTGGGACTGGTTGCATTGGATCGTGGACAGTCTATAGTATTTTGGGTGTGAGTTTCAGAATTTTATATCGGTTATTTTGTGTGGAGCATGCTATACAAGTGAGACCTCCCGGAAAGTCCAAAAATCGACAAGTTGTGGGGAAGTTACCGTAAATTCCACTTGGCACATCCAATTTTAATCAGACCTGTGGAATTGGAGAGAAGAAATATCATAAAATAAAGTTTCATACCTAGAAGGGCCGAAACGTGGGAGATACTACAGAATAAATATTGTCTAGCAGAACCACCTCAAAATCAAGGTTCAAAAGTGACACTTGGACAACATGCCACCCAAAAAGGGAACTTCTACACCAACTAAGCCTCCATAAAATCCTACTTGGACTCTTGATGAAGGTGAAAAAATGCGTAGGGACATAAATGATTTACAAAAGAAGATAGTTACAAAAGATGAACTACAAGAGATGATGGAGGGTTTAAAAGGGGAGATCATGGAAGTATTGAAAAATTTCATAACAGAGAAGACACCTGAAACTGAAAATGCATCCCATGAAATTCATGACATGGACACAAGGAAGGTGAATCAAGAATGGAGAAAATCCAACTTTGGTTTGAAGACCAACCACGTTCCTAAGACTGACATGAGGAAGTTTGATGGCAAGGACCCAATCACATGGATACTTTAGATGGAGTAATTATTTGATCGCCATAATGTGCCACATACACAAAAGCTACAAAAGCTGCAAAAGGGTTCAGTTACCAAGCACATTCAGAACTTCCAAAGATTGAATATAAAGGTAACCGATATTCCAGATGAGCACTTGATTGATTTATTCATAGGAACTTTAAATGATAACATTCAACATGAGGTTCGCCTTTGGGAACCCAAACCATTGGAGAATGCATTTAAGGTGGCAAGAAATGTTGAAAGTAAAAATATGGCTATGGCTACTAGAAGGACCTATCCTAACATCTATAGAGAGAGCAATGCTCCTTCTCCTAAAACACCTCAACCTACAAGGTTGACACCTCAACTATTGGAGGAAAGAAAAGCAAAAGGTTTATGCTTTAATTGTGACAGAAAGTACAGTAAGGGACATAAGTGTGGTGAGAAGAAATTATTCTACATAGATTGTGAAGAGGAAGAAGAACAAGAACAAGAACCATCTCAAGATGAAAATGTAGAAGCAATTTCGTCTGAAGAGTTGACTCCCATGATATTGTGTAATGCATTGGCTGGAATTAGCACTCCTCAAACCCTCAAGATCGAAGGATACATCAAAAAGAAAAAGGTAATAGTCCTAATTGATTCTGGCAGTACTCATAATTTCATTCACCATAAATTAGCCAAAGATCTCAATTGCTTTGTATATCCAGCACCATAGTTTCAAGTAATGATTGTAGATGGAGGAACTATCAATTACTCAGGAAAATGCAATAAGATCAATATTACTATGGGGGAATATGTAATGAATAGTCCAATGATTGCTATACCCATGGGTGGTGCAGATGTTGTACTAGGAATCGAATGATTACAATCATTAGGAACAATGGCTTTTAATTTTCAATAACTTTTCATGAAATTTTTATTGGAAGGAGAAGAAATTGAGTTGAGAGGTATCACAGGGAAGCCCGGTAAGTTGATAATCTCTAACGGCATGACAAAATTATTGAAAAAGGGGCATCAAGGCATTATTGCACAACTATACTCACTATATGTTCAAACATCTAAGACATCTATTCCTCAAGATCTCCAAAGGATCATTGATAAGCATTCCAAAGTATTTGAATATATTCCCAAAGGTCTCCCACCCACTTGAAATCATGATCATGAAATTCACCTAATTCCTGGGAGTGTTCCTCCTAACATCAGGCCATATAGATACCCTTATGCCTAAAAGAGTGAAATTGAGCACATGGTTGAAGAAATGTTAGAGGATGGCATTATTAGAACTAGCCAAAGTTCTAACTCTGCACCAGTGGTAATGGTATTCAAGAAAGATATCTCATGGCGTATGTGTCCAGATTATAGAGAGCTCAATAAGATCACTATTAAAGATAAGTTTCCCATTCCCGTGATTGATGAATTGTTAGATGAACTACATGGAGCAATCTATTTCACAAAATTGGATCTCCATTCAAGGTATCATCGGATCAGAATGAAGGAAGAAGATATCTCAAAAACAACATTCCGAACTCATGAAGGCCATTATGAATTTTTGGTCATGCCTTTTGGCCTTACAAATGCACCTTCCACATTCCAAGGGTTGATGAATTCCATTTTCAAGCCCTTCCTTCGAAAATTTGTGTTAGTATTTTTTAATTATATACTAATCTATAGCAAATCTTGGGAGGATCATGTGCAACATGTTGACAAGGTGCTACAACTACTAAAGGAGTAACAACTATATGCCAAACCATCCAAATGTTTCTTTGGAGTAAAAGAGGTAGATTATTTGGGTCATATTCTATCTCATGAAGGTGTCAAGGTAGACTCTAACAAGATTAAGGCCACGATGGACTGGATGATTCCCAAAAGATTAAAAAATATTAGAGGATTTTTGGGTTTGACAGGTTACTACCACAAGTTTGTTTGGAACTATGGAAGAATAACAACACCTTTAATGACACTAACTAAGAAGGATGCATTTTCATGGACTCCAGAGGCAACTAAAGATTTTGAACAACTTAAAGAGGTGATGTGTAGAACTTCTGTCTTGACCACTCCAGACTTCACAAAAACCTTTATTGTGGAATGTGATGCCTCGGGACATGGAATTGGTGCTGTCTTAATGCAAGAAGGAAGGCCCCTGGCCTTTGAAAGTCGACCAATCAAGGGAAGGGACTTACACAAACCCATTTATGAGAAGGAAATGATGGCAATACTACATGCATTGAAAAAATGGCGTCCTTACATAATAGGTAGGCACTTCAAGGTCAAAACATATCATGATAGTCTTAAATACTTCTTGGAACAAAGACTATCTTCAAAAGAACAACAAAAATGGGTAACCAAGATATTGGGCTATGATTTTGAAATCATCTATAAAAAGGGGAAGCAAAATTTTGTGGCCAATGCACTCTCAAGAAAGGATGAAGATGTTGAGGCCTTTCTTTGTGCTATCTCGATCATCCAACCCAATTGGATAATAGAAGCAATGGATGAATGGAAAAATAACAAAAAAGCGTGGACTCTCATTCAAAGGTTGCAGAAGGATTCCAATGCATCAAATACATTTACATGGAAAAATGATTCACTATGGTACAAAGATCGCTTATATTTATGTAAGAACTCCCAACTCAAACAAAAGCTACTATTGGAATTGCACACCTCTCCAATAGGAGGGCACTCGGGATTTTTGAAAACCTACCATAGAGTCAAGAAGG
>JASDQU010102279.1:244530-264604 GCA_032191745.1 Picea mariana
AATGCTACCTTCATTGTTTTGTCTCTGATAAACAAACATAATGGTTCAAATGGTTACCCTTAGTAGAATGGTGGTATAACACTTCCTTTCACACTGCAACAAAAATGACACCATTTATGGCACTTTATGGATACCACCCTCCTTCCATCACTTATTCTGTAAAAGAAAAATATAAGGTTCAAGCAGTGGAAGATCACATCGAGAATCAACAACAAATTCTCCAAATCTTAAAGGACAACCTGACCATGGCACAAAATCGCATGAAACAACAAGAAGATCAACATCATAGTGAAAGAAGTTTTGAAGTAGGGGATTGGGTATTTTTAAGACTACAACCATACAAACAGATGTCCCTCAAGCAAGCCAAGAAGGAGAATAAATTATCACCAAAGTACTATGGCCCTTATAAGGTGTTGCAAAAGATTGGTACTATGGCATACAAATTGGAGCTTCCTGCATCTTCACGAGTACACCCAGTTTTCCATGTTTCATGCTTAAAGAAGGTTATAGGCGACAAGATCCCAGTTCAAACTATATTTCCAGAACTTGACGAGGAAGGAAAAATCATATTGGAGCCTGAAGCCATCACTGACACAAGAATTCACCAACTGAGGAATAGATCCATTTCAGAGTATCTCATTAAATGGAGGAAACTACCGGCTAAAGATTCCACTTGGGAAGATGAGTCTTTTATACAGAAGCATCCAAAGTTACTCAAGCGTTGCGGTCAACACTTGTCTCAAGGGGAAGGGCATGTTAAGCCCTAATATTGTCTCATTACCCCTTAATTGGGGCATATTAGATAAGTAATGTTATTTATTACCCCTTAATTGGGGCATATTAGATTAGCAATGTTATTTATTACCCCTTAATTGGGGCATATTAGATTAGTAATGTTATTTTATTTATGTCGGCTTTAGGCCATTAGTTGTAATTATACCTCCTCGTCTCCTATATATACCAAGGAGACATTTTCATTTTGAATCATCTTGTACTTGAACATTTAATTGGGGTAAAAGGAGGTTTCCCCCTCGAAGAGGCTTATTATCAGAAATTATCTCTTTTTCAAGGCGTTGAGTACTTTTTATGAGGTTTTTCTATGCTATATTGATATTTGGTTCTTAACCTTATTCTTCCACAAGTGGAATTTTCTTATAATGATTCGATCAATAGAAGCACAGGGCAGAGTCCACTCCAAATTGTATATGGAATGCAAACAAGGGGAGTTTTCAAATTGAAAGAATCAGAACCGAATGAATTTAGGAGTGCTAGTGCAGAGAATTTTGCAGAAGTAATGAAGGAGCTTCACAGCTAAGTCAAGAAGAGATTGCAAAGTTCAAACCAGGAATACAAGCACCGAGCAGATCAACACAGGTGAGAACTTCAATTTGAAGTTGGTGACCTAATTCTTGCACACTTGAGGAGGGAGTGGTTCCCAAGGGGAACATATAACAAAATGAAAATGAAAAAGATTGGACCATGCAGAGTCATGAAGAAATTTGGGGCAAATGCATATGAGATTGAATTACCCAATGAGATCGGAATTTCACCGATATTCAACATCTCAGATTTGTACCATTACAAAGATGAAGAAGCAGGGGTAGACAGTGAATAGACAGAGGTTCAGTGGACTAAACAAATTCTTGTAGCTGAAAAGCCACGGATGGAAAGTATACTTGATAAGAGGGTCATCAAGAAGACCAAGAGGAAAGATTATTTTGAATACTTGGTCAAATGGAAGGGACACCCAGTTGAGGATGCCAGTTGGGAGGATGAAGAAGAAATTCAAAAGCATGGATAGACCATGCAAGAGATCATAAATAGGAGTTCATGAAAATTTTCAAGCAAGGGAGTATGATGCAGGAGCATCGCAAGCAGCCAGCCAGGAAAGCATGAAGGTAAAAGATGACTGGAAAGTGAAACATACATTTTACATGTTTTGAAAATGTTTTTGAAGCATTAATGTATTGGTTAAAGGGAAGCATACTTGCATATTGTAAACAGATCATGAGCGATTTCTCTCATCTGTAAAAACTTAAGGCATTTATGCATAGTAAATGAAAGTAGGTAGATTTAAATTCCAGATTAGATAGTTTTAGGAACAGGAGGGAAAATGACTATAGACACCCTCATCTTTGTATCATTGTATCAATCAGAATTAGATCAATTAAGCACATTAGCATAGAGCAGAGGAGAGTTGTAGTAGAGATTTGTAGAGGAGAACCCATGTACAGAAGTTTTGAATTAATATATGAAGCTTTGATTTAGATTCATCGTGTTGAAAGGTTTTATGTGTATACATGTTGAATGGTCTTCTTACAATTTTTTACTCTCTTTGTCATGCATTTGTTATTATACTGTGTGTGAATGTATTTTTTCATGTTGAATGTTTAAATTCTAAGAGAGAAAGAGAATGAGTTTCAATTGTTTCTCTTCCTGAGAGAATTTCTTGCAAGGAGTGCAATGAAGCATCTATAAGGAGTGCATTGAAGAAGATTCAGAGTTTATCTCTGAAAGTTCAGGAGGGATACCGTTGTCTCATTTCAACAGAAGTGAAAGTGGAGCACAAGAGCCGTGCAAGGCATGCGTAGGCTAGCTGAGTCCTTAGAAGATTGTTGACTAAGGGGGGAGAGAGAGAGAGACTGTTGTTGCAAAGGTGCATAGAGTCGAGATTTCAAATACGTAGAAGTATTTGAAAGTCTGTCGCAAGGAGTGCGAGCAGAGGCCCTTTTTCGAGACTTGAATTTATCAGAAAATCTCAGAAGGGGTAGTGCCTTTGAAGTATTCAAAGGGAGGCGAAGTGAAGTTTCTTTGTAGAAGGAAGGTCATGACGAGGGCACATTAGTTCATTTCGCAGAGGTTCTTGAGGGAAGAATCGAATGGTCAAAATTCTCTGTGGAGAATCCCCGAAAAATCAAGGAGCACAGGATCCAGGAGAGCTGCGGGGACGTTAAGCGATTGGAGGAATTCATCCTTCAAGAGACAAGATCTAATATGGACCATTTATAGAGACTATTAGATCGTTGAGATCATTTCCACATTTTGGGAGTTGTAAGTCCGAAGTGGGGACGAACCCTTTTCTTTCTCGAACTCCCGAAGCGTGAAGTGGATTATCACGTGTGAAGGCGAGGAGCAAAAATTTTGGTATTTTGGAATTTCGGAGTTAGGCATTTTGGTGGTCCTGACGACAAGCGATCGAGACACAGAGGAGTGAAAGACCTAAAGTTGCAAGTCACGACAGAACTTGAAGTGAATTTCAGGATTTTTGGTAAATCAGAATTCAAAATACCGGAAGTCTTGATGACGAGGAGTCAGGGGCCTTTGTATTGAAAATATCGAAGTTGCAAAACGCGAAATATTGGTGAAGGAGTTTCGGCATTTTGGTGTTTCAGAATTCAGGAATTTGGGATTTGTGGTGAAAAGTATTTTGGGATCGAGAGTTTCGAACTCCCGGTACTTGAAAACCCAAAATCACGGGGCTGTCGGATCAGGAGGGTGAAGGTCGTCCGTTGATTCTGTACAGTGCTATTTTAGAATTCAGAACTTCAAAAGGACAGAGGAATTAACGATAGGAGGATAGCTCAAGTTTTGAAAGTTGGGAAAGGTTACAGGCGGTGAGTTTTCACCAACAGTCGAAGTCAGACTCCGTTGAATGTTTTGAGGTTTAGGGATCGGAGAGTCAGGAACCCTCATGAAAAGATTCGTGAAATTGCAAAGTCTGAAACCTCAAAAAGGCGAAAAACCCATTGAGGAACCAAATATTGACAAACATGTTGGGATTCGTAATTTCGGTACTTTAGGAGACAAGAGATCGGGGTCCCTTGCTCTGGAATTTCCGAAGATGCAAAAACTCAATACAACAGCAGAGGAGGACGCGGTCAGATATTTCGACGTTTCAGCATCTCGGGTTTCGGCAGGTGGAAGAGTCAAGAATCTCAACATCAGAGATCGAGAAACCCCGAAATCCGAAGTCCTTTGTGGCTTGAACAAAGGGGTTGGTTAAACCTCAATGTGGTTGTAGTAAAGATCCTGAGTGGATCTCAGCCCGAGGGCAGGGGTTCTACGCCAGAAATGAGAGTTCGTGAGTGGTGGGCGTAGGAAGGCTCCTGGAGAGAATCCTTCTGGTTGCACTGTGCAATTTTCCTCTAACCTCAGCCTAGTATAGGATTTTCTTTCCCTAGGTTTAGCTTAGTCCCGTCTCGGGGGTGACCCACTGCTAAGCATGATGAGTAGCCTGGTATAAAGCTGGGAGTTTCATGGAAGTTATGCTTGTAGTTGGTGGTGTTACGCCAGTTTAAAAGATAAGTATCAATCTTTACTTAATTTATATGTTATGCATGTTTATGTTACTAATGCTTGAATGTTATCATGTGTTCCGTTGCATGTGAATTTACTGTTAGTCTTGTTTTGAATCTGATTGGTAATAGTAACTATGTGTTATGTGTTTATTTTTCGATTAAAATGCATGTTATATATATATATATATATATGAATGTTCTATTGCCCGTGCTGTGAGTGGTTGGGGATGTTATATACATGGTGTAATGTGAACACTTACCCATGTGCACACAACATTATGACATGTGAGGCCCTTGTCTTGATAAAAACTCTCTATGCACTTACATAGTTGTGCGCAACACCAAAACTAGGTGTCAACGACTCACTAGCCTATATGTACAATTGCAAAGGGTCCCGATGAGAGACATGGCATCTCTTGATCTCAATTTCCAAAATGAATTTCATTGCACTGATATCCTTCATGTCGAAATTGAAGGATAGTTTCTTCTTCACCTCCTTTATTTTGTCTATGATGTTTCTGATGAGAAACATGTTTCTGACATATAATACTATATCTATGAAACTCCCAGCTTCATATTTGGAATACATGTAGTGATCAAATTTTCTTCTCACAAATCTTAGACTAAGGATGTATGTGTCGAACTCTTGATACCACATCCTTGGTGATTTATTTAGACCATAAAGGGATATTTTCAACTTGCAAACCAAACCTTTATTTCCCTTTACTGAAAATCCTTGAGGATGTTTCATGTAGATTTATTCTTATGGGTCCCCATGTAGGAACATTGTCTTCACTTCCATTTGTTCTATTTCCATATCAAACATTGCATCCAGAGACATTAGTACTCTAATAGAAGTTAATTTTTCATAAAATGAAAAAATCTCACCGAAGTTTACTCCTTCAACTTGGCAATATCCTTTCACTACCATTCAATATTTGAATTTCTTGACTTAACCTATCACATTCATCTTATTATTGAATACCCACTTACTACTGCTAGTATTTCTTCCACTAGGTAATTGGAATAAGTGGCACGTCTCATTTTTTTGAAAGGATTCCATTTCTCCGACCATGGCATCCTTCTAGAGTATGATCCCTTCTATCGAGTCGAATTCCTACCTAACCGACTTGGAAACCTTGTCATTGGAAGTTAACACAAAAGTGGAATGCAAGTTAGGCAGAATATGCCTTTTTAATAGTTTTCTTACTCATTCAAAGCTCCTTACAACCAAGGTCGGTTGTTCAACCACTTCATCTTATTCAAATGACTCATTTGAATCATCTTGATCCAAGTGGATACTGGTGACCATCCACCTTTTCCATCTAGATCACATAAAACTCTTATCTTAGTAGTTATAGTTTTCATTTTGGCAGTTGTTTTACATTTTTTGAGTCTCAAACATCTGGGGCAATTTTGAGGCCCTCAAAAATGCTTTTTTGGACTTTGGGGGGCCAAGTGTCCACATGACATGCACTAACTTTTGATGAAAGTTGTACTTATTGGATATGCCTTTACGATGAGGTTTTTAACACCTAAAATGAAGATTGTATGAAAAATTTATAACCCCGAGAAGTTGATGTACCAACTTACCCCAACATGGCCCACATGACTTTTGGCGCTTCATCTCCAAGGGATAGGTTTTTCGATGTCTATGGTTTTGGAATTCATGTTTGATGTAAAAAGGAATTTGGAGATTCATTGTACTCATTTTCTTGCGAAGGAGTAGAACCATCATATCTCTTCTCAGAGATAAGAAACCACCATTCTAGCAAGCTTGTTTCAGTCTACATTTTACACTTTCAACATATTTATTTATTTAATAGAAGCTAAGTTTTACTGTATCTATGATATTTTTCATTGTATATTTTTGTTAATAATTTAGATATGTATTCATTTCCTTATGATCATAAAATTCAGATCAATGGTATCAGATCGGTCTTCTCCTTGTCGAGGTCAGGGTACAGAGAGTTGGGTCTCGAGCTTGTTTCTCTCAAGGACAAGAGCTCTCGCATGCCCAAGAGAACTTCCATGGAAGGAGAAAATAAATATGATGGGATAGGAGATCCTTTCAAAATATTTCTCAATCAATCCCTTTCATAACAAAGGAATGAGATGATGGATAATTTTGTGCAAATCCTTTGAAGAATACCAACAGACAACGCATATTCCCTGAGCGGAGGTGCCAACCCCTTCAAGGTACAGATCAACTTTGATATTCCTATATTTGAAGGTTATATAGACACAGTTGTTGTTGACAAATGGTTGACTCGGTTAGAAGGGTATTTTTAAGTCCATAACTTTTCCAATACAGAAAAGATTACATTTTATCTCCTCAAAGTCATCCCCCATGTCAAATATTGGTGGGATAATTTTTGTGAGAAAAAGCAGACAGAGGAATCCTCATTATTTGTAGTCACATTCACTTAGGAGTCCTTCAGGGATGATATTATGGCGCAATACTACCCTTTTGGAAATTATGATGACCTGTATATAATATGGACCACACTGCAACATGAAAGGGAGAAAACAATGCAAGAGTTCACAAATATCTGCCATACCTTGCGCACCAATCTAGGTATCAAATATTTTGAGGAAATTCTGCTGCTCAAGTGCCATGATGGTATGCATAGATACATCCAAACAAAAATGGAGTTTATGGACATCTTGTCCTTCGGATTGATCTATATATATGTTATCAAAATCAAGCAGAAGCTTAAACAAAAGACACGACAGCTTGGGTCTGGGAACCCCTCACAAAAAACACAGTTCACGGGCAGTCCCAAATCATATAAAAAAGGTTTGAACAAATATGGAAAGCTACAGGATAACCAACCTAATCCCCAAATAAATAAGTACAATGAAAAGAAGAAGAAAGAAACCTGGAAGTGGTGTGACTTCCATAAGAGCCCCTAGCATAAAACTGCTAATTGTCACTCAAAGAAGTCATTGGTGGTGAAGGAGAAATCCTATGAACCATATGAAGGTTCCAACTCAGAGTCAAAAAAAGAAAAGGGAAGAAATATTATTGACATAGAACCTAGTGCCACCGTTGGTACCACGAAGATCCATTCCGGTGAACTCGATGACACAAAGGAAGGAGAGTGCCTATTTCATTGACAGATGTGGGTGAAGGGTACTTCACTGCACTTCATCATTGATAGTGGTAGCCAGAAGAATCTCATCTCATCATAGGTCATAAAGTAGTTGGCTCGCTCAACCATGCTGCAACCACAACCATACACCATTGGATGGCTCCACCAAGGAAGTGATCTTCACGTCAGCCAACACTATCGTGCATACTATGACATCAATCCCTTCAAAGATGAGGTATTGTGTGATGTATCTCCACTTGAATTTTGTGATTTTATTTTGGGTCAACCTTATTTATATAAAATTCACGATATATATGATTTTAGGCCTCACAGTGTTATTATTACTTTGGACAGGAAATTGTACAGGATAACCAAGGTAGTCCCACCTACTACCATTTCCTTGATCTTTTTCAAGAAATGTAGGAAGATCGCAGTCACATCCATTCATTCAATCTCTCCATGTAGCAGAAGCACGTGGATAAGGTTGTGGAAGAATACAAAGACATCTTCTCCTCACCCACTGGGATACCTCTACACTATCATGTCAAGCATCCAATCAATCTAACCGCCAATGCATCACTACCCAATGGGCTAGTCTATATCCACTCTGTTACAAAATGATGATATCAAACATTATATTAAAGAACTGATGCAAATGGGGCACATCCAACCTATCTCATCACCATTTGGAATCCCAATTGTTCTTGTGAAGAAGTAATATGGGACCTAGCTACTCTGGATCAATTACTGGGTCGTAAATAAAATCACAATTAGGAACTGGTACTTGATTCCCTAAATTGATGATCTCCTTGAGTAGCTCAAGGGGTAAAAATAATTTAGTAATATTGATTTTAAGTATAGCTACCATCAGGTCCCAATAGAGCAGACAAATATGTGGAAAAGTTCGCTCAAGTCCAAAGAAGGCATTTTTGAATGATTCGTCATGCCCTTTCGTTTGACGAATTCCCCGATAACTTTCATGAGAATGATGGACGATATATTGTGACCTTTAACCAATTATTTTATCATGGTGTGTATCTATTAAATCCTAATATACAAGAAGAATTGGGCAGAACACTTGTACCAGATTCAACAGGTTCTTCACACTCTGCAGCAGCACAAGCTATATGCAAATTTTGAAAAATTCATCTTCGGCATGGACAAGGTCTAATACCTATGATACATTTTTGATGATAATGGGGTTCATGTGGATCTAGCCAATATCTAGGTCATTCATGACTGTCCAACCCCAACCAAAATCACTGAGCACCAGAGCTTTTTAGTCCTTGCCAATTTCTATCATAGGTTCGTGCTTGGATTCTCCCATATTCCATGGGCCCTCAACCAAGTAACCAGGGGTGGTGGTAAGGAAAATATTATGTGGTTCTTGTCACAACAACAAGAATTTTATTATTTGAAGCAGCACTTGTCATCATCCCTAGTGCTCTCATTACCTGACCTATAACATCTCTTCGAGGTTGAGACAGATGCTTTAGATTATGCTATGGGCACCATTCTCACTTACCACAAACACCTCATGGCCTATCATAGTGAGACACTATCATATGCCATCCGTAAGTACCCTACTTATTGTAAATATGTTGACCTTCATAGAATAGATCTAGCTATCAAGCGACATACATAATTTGCAGAGAAAATATGAGAAAAGAGAAGCAGGAGAGAAAGAATGGAAGAACTCTCATTAACCAAATGAATGAATGATAATTTACACATGATATACTCTTTATAACTTAGCTAATTCACACTAGAGGAGAACCCAATGCACTATAGTGGTGGTATAGTGTGATCTAGACACACACCAACAGTTACGGGAGTAAATTGCCACCTTGTCTAGTCTCTTAGGCAGTTATGGGAGTGAATTGCCACATAGTATGAGTTAACTAGTCTTTCAGTCTTTAGTTAACTGACTAAAATAGAGTGAAGTGAGGAGGAGATCAGGGAATAATGATTAATGGGCTAGTATGGTGATGATTCCAAGGACATTGTGCATTAGATAGTGACGATCCTAATGTTTCATGGTGATAATCCCAATGTGGAATCTAATCTCCACTCAACCGATCAAACTCAAGTGTGAACTAGAGAGAATATTATCCTAGAGGAATATTCTCCCCAAACTATAGGAAACTGAATAATGACTAATAAAAATAAGTAAAACCTTAGGAAAAATAAATCCTAGGTGTGTAAGAAGTGTCTCCAACACCCCCTCTGAACATCACTATAGTGAAAATAAATAATGGGTCCCAAAAATGAGGCCATGTTAGGTACCCAAATACAAAAGATACATTGAAATAAAAAAGGAAAGAGGGAAAAACTCATGAGAAACCCCCCTCCCCCCCCCTCAGAGTACAATGTATGTAAGAAGAAGAACTAAAATTTGTTAGGAAACTATGTCCTTCACTCTAAGACAACTGTGTAGAGAATGGAAATTCTGCTCAGTGAAGGTATTGGGGAAGATGTCTATAGTTTGTTATATTGAAGGATAGAACTGTAGGTCGGTGATTCCCTCATTTACTAAGTTTCATATGTAGTGCATGTGGATATCTATGTGCTTCATCTGCTACCTCTGAACTGGATCTCTGCAGAAATTCAGATTTCTCTGGTCGTCACACTATATGATGATCGCCCGATGAAATTGAATTCCCAACTTAGTGATAAAATGTTGTATCTGCATAGTCTGAATGGTTATGTTAACTACCCCTTTATGCTATGCCTAAGATGAATATAGAGAAATAGCAACATGTTTCTTGCTCAACCAACATATAGGCCTAGAACCAAGACTGAGTGAGTAACCAAATGGGACTTGTGATCAATTTTATCACCAGCCCAATCAGAATTAGTGAACCCAATGAGGACCAATGTAGAGTCTATTTCATAGTGAATCCCAAAGGTGATGGTTTCCTATACGTATCGAAGGATACACTTTACAACCTTCCAATGTAGCTCATGTGGCTCCTGCATGATCCTCAAGACTACTCCAACTGCATAGGAGAGGTCTATTCTGTAGTGTGTGAGATACAATAAGCTCCCCACTAGTTGTTTATACAGTTTGTTGTCAACTAGTGGAGTTTTCCCTCCATCCTCAAGTCTAACTCCTAATAGGAAAGGAGTTTGGGAAGACTTGCAGTCTCTCATGTGAAATCTCTCAAGGAGATCTCCTGCATACTTGGGTTTAGATAGTTTGATTCCTGATGCATCTTGGTTGATCTCAAGTCCAAGGAAGAAATGTAGCAGACCAATGTCCTTCATCAAGAACTTGTGATGCAAAATCCTCTTGACTACAACAATCGTTGAAGTCGAGCAGTCAGTGATCAACAAATCATCAACATACAAAACTAGGATTAGAAGTGAATCATTCCTCCTCAGAATGTAAACATTTGGTTCTGACTTACAATGTACAAAGTTCTATGACAACAGGTAGGATTCCATCTTGGCATACCATGCCCTCAGATCCTGGTCGAGTCCATAAAGAGACTTATTCAGTCAACAGAACAAAGCATAATCCTGCATAAATCCTTGGGGCTTCTCCATATAGATCTCCTTAGAGAGATCATCATGAAGAAATGAATTCTTCATGTCCATATGATGGACTTCCCATCCCATGGTTTTCGTAATGGAAAGTGACAAATGTATGGAATCCATATTCGCTACTGGAGAGAAGGTATCATCATAGTCAATGTCATGCACCTTGTAAAATCCTTTGACAACTTGTCTATATTTGTATCCAGTAACCTGTCCATACGTTCTTCTCTTGGTCCTGTACACATATCTACACCTGGCAAGTTTCCTTCCTGAAGGAAGGGGAACCATATCCCAAGTCAGGTTCTCTAGGAAGGATTTGTACTCCTCCTCCATTGAATATTCCTAAAAGGGATTTACAACAGCCTCTCCATAGGAATGTGGATCTTAATATAAAACAAAGAAAATATTCTTGGGTGGCATTGGTTCAGTAGCAGTGAATGCAAGAGAAGGCTCCTCAAAATCATATCGATACCTCGTAGCATTGGTTGGATCCACAAAAAGATCTCTTACATCCTAAAGGGTAGTCTTAGACCACTTTGGCCTCTTCTCTAGATCTACATCTGCATTTGCATGCAATGACTGTGCATCTAACTGTACTGACTTTGTATATAGATCATATGAATCATAACTCTCATCTAAAGAGGTGACGACATGTGAATTCTCATCATATCTAACAGGTGGAATAAAAAAAGTGTATGCATGTGGTTGTTAAGGTACATACGAGACACTTTCCTTGAATTGGACACTTTTCTCAATGATGAGCTCGTCTGAGGAAATATCAATGAGTCTATATCCCTTCACACCATTGGGGTATCCAAAAAATATACAGTTTGTTATCTATGGATCAAGTTCCTTCCACTTCTTAGAGGGAATCATGGCCCATGCATGTGAACTGAAAATATGGAAGTGGGTCACTTCCGTTTTGAGGTTGGTCCAAGCCTCATACAGGGTCTTATCCTTGACATATCTATGGGGAGATTTGTTTTGGATATACGTTGCATAATTAAGTGATTCATCCCATAATCTCTTTGGAAGTGAATTTTCATGTAGCATGCAAGATTCCATCTCTTTTAGATATCTATTTTTCCACTTAGCAATTATGTTTTGTTGCGTAGTATAGGGAACCATGTGATGCAACTAAATCCATGCCTCATGACAAATATTATGTATCTCATGGTTGACATATGCTCCCCTGTTATCTATTCGAAGGACTTTGATTTTATTTCTTGACTGTGTCTCAACAAGGGCTTTGAAACATTTTAGGTGTTGAAAGACCTCTAATTTTTTCCTGAGAAAGAAAATCCATGTGAAGAATGAGAAATCATCAACAAAATTGATCATGTACCTTGATTGACTGATTGATTGATGTGGAAAATGGCCCATGAGGTCGCTATAGATCATATCTAAAGAAAATGAATCCTTTTGAGTCTTTCCTTTGTCGAATTTCTCTTGAGGGTGTTTTCCAAGAACACATCCCTCACAAATTCCTTTGGAGAAGTGGATATCGGGTAAAACATCAACCATTCCCTTCTTGTTAAGTTCTTTCATATATCTAAAATTTAAATTCCCAAACCTTTCGTTCCGCATCCTACTTCTTTCATCAGCATGGGTAAGCAATAATGAAAAATATGGTTCAATAAATTCAGAAAATGTGTAGAGTCTAGATTGATGATTTAACTCACCGATAGCAACCCTGGAATTGGTTTGCATGTCATAGATATCCATTTCGTCAGGTGTGAATATGAATATCTTTCTTGTGCCATATTTTTTCATTTGACACACAGAGATAATATTGAAGAAACGTTTGGGAACATGTAGCACATTCTCAAAGCTTCTGTTTGTGAGTTCAATTCTTCCTTTGTTAGAGGCCTCGACTGGAGATTTCCCCCCCATTAGAATAGGGGGACCTTTGCATGTATCCAATGAAGAATAGACTTATTTTTTGGCATCCATGTGGTGTGATTCTCATGAATCTGTGATCCGAGAATCAAGAGAAGAGTTGATGCCAATCAAATCATGGATAGAATTTCCTTTCTTGGGATTTTGATCTTCTGGCTTCTTCTTCCTGGCACCCTCACGGATGTGATCTCCAAGGTTTTTTTTATGAAGTATTTGGGCCATTAAATCTATCTATTTCTTCATACATGTGTATTATGGATGGAATCCTTTATGGTAGTATGTGAATTTATCCCCTTTTCTTCCCTTTCCACCTTTGGATCTAGACGCATTGTTTAAGGGTTTTGAGTACCCTTCCTTCTTTGGATTTGCATGTGCTTTCATTTTTTATTTTTCTTTATATTTTTTATATTGATGACTGATGCCATCTTGCACAGTAAGTGCATGCACCTTTGGGCCTTTGATTTTTCCCATATTGATGATCTTGTTCTTTTCTCATGTCAGAGACTCGATAAAGGCCTCGAGAGAGGCCATCATCCAGGTGGCTCCAGAGGTGAGCCTAACTGAATGAAATATAGATACAAACATTGAGTATTCCGAACCAAGTTTGGAGAGAATGGAAAGAACCCTTTGTTTCTCCTCCTTAGGTTTATCAACCCCACAATCCTTTAGTTGTGACGACAAATCCTTATATTTGGTAAATAAATCTTGGATATTGTCGATTTTTTTTGGATCCAAAGTGAGAAATTCCACCTCGAGCCTCTGTCCCCTCATCTCATCCTATTTTCCAAAAATCCCTTCCATGTTGTTCTAGGCTTCATTGGGAGTTTTACAAGAGGATATGTGAAATATGAGTTCAGGAGAAATGAGACTACAAATAGTTCCAAATGCTTCATCCATTCGATTTAAATTTTAGATACTTGGATTTTTCTATGAATGATGTTGGTTCGATTTATGTGTTCATGGTTAACCTATATAATCCTATGTCTCTAATATTAATTATAATCTTCTCCTTCCATGCAAATAAATTATATGGTGTAAGAATGAATTCTTTTGGAAATTCCATTTTTCTGTTGTCTTCCATCTTCCTTACTAGCAAAAATGATTTGGTGTGTCTTTTCTCTAGTAGTCTGTCAGATTTGATACCATGTAAATGTGTTGAACCTACACAAAATATATCTAGATATAAAATGACCTACACAATTTGCAGAGAAAATATGATAAAAGAGAAGCAGGAGAGAAAGAATTGAAGAATTCTCATTAACCAAATGAATGAATGATAATTTATACATGATATACTCTTTATAAATCAACTAATATGCACTGGAGGAGAAGCTAATGTTCCATATTGGTGGTCTAGAGTGATCCGAGCACACACCAATAGTTACATGAGTAAACTTCCACCTAGTCTAGTCTCTCAGGAAGTTAGGGGAGTGAACTGCCACCTATTTTGAGTTAACTAGTCTCTCAGTATTCAGTTAACTGACTAAAACAAAGTAAAGTGAGGAGGAGATTAGGGAATAATGAGTAATGTGATAGTGTGGCAATCATCCTAGGGACAATGCACATAAGGTGGTGATGATATCAATTCCACATGGCAATAATCCCAGTGTGGAATCTCGACTCCACTCAACTAATCAAACTGAAGTGTGAACTGAAGAGAATATTCTCCTAGAGGAATATTCTCCCTAAACTATATAATATTCAATAATGAATAATAAACATAGGGAAAACCTTAGGAAAAATAAATCCTAGGTGTGTGTGAAGTATCTCCAAGACTTACAAAAAATAAATGTACTCCACTGTGCAATCCTACGACCTGTGGAGGAATTACATTCTTGGCAAGGAGACATTCATCCACATTGATCATAAGTTGTTTTAGTTCATGCAAACACATGGAAAATTACATAATTACCATGATTAGAAGTGGTACAAATACTTACAACACTTCCATATCAACATCAAGTATAATATAGGAAGAACGAACCACATTACATATTTCCTTAGTCACCTGCCAGTTGCAGCACTTACCACAGTGCTAAAATCCTATGGCCATGAGACCTCCAGATGGCCCTAACTCTATGAGATAAATCATAACTTCGTTGACACCTACCATATGCTCGTAAAAAACACAGTTGTCATTGATATCCATCTTCAGGATGGGTTGTGTTAGCACTCTGTAATTTGCCCAAGGCTGTGAGGCAGTCACAGAGGCAACATCAAAACCACTTCGAGCCTTGGATATAGCCCTCCAAGAATCAGAGAGGGATCTCTCTGCGTGATATAGCTTTGTTTGAATAGGTATCAGGCTAGTTATGAATAACATGGGTAGGGGTTTTTAAAAGATTGATTTGGAACAACAAGGAGGGCCATTGGGCAAATGGGGTCTATGATTAAAAAATGTTATTTACATCAGATCTGGACATAGTTCTTTCACAGGGCAAGGTAGTGGAAATATTGGATCGAATTAAGTTTAGATGGCGTCGATTTGAGGAAAAAAAATAGGTGAGGAAAAAACTAGGAAAAGGAGCAGTTAAGAATTCCTGAACTAAGCTTTTGCAGAAAACATAAAGATCATCAAAAGCCGAGAGGCAGAGTATCTGCTGATAAATTCTACCTCTGTCACTTTCCTTCTGATAATAAGAAAATGAAAACAAGCATAATGATCACATGAAAAAAATTATACAGAGGAAGAACACCGCCACTATCACCACACAAGAATCCTGTAAAAGAAATATGTTCATTGCTGATCAATCATTAAAAATTACAGAGACATTCCCTGGCTAAACACAACCCACAGTCTCGCGAGGAGCCTCACAGGTAGAACCCTTTTACATTAAAATCATATCAATAAATAGGGTAGATCACCTCATCAAGTTCCTAGAGTCGGTTTAACCGCCTCGACCAAAAATAGCCACCACTCCCACAAAATTCGGAGTTTTCTGCCATGAAAAATGGACCGTTTTTCTGTGAAATAGGGGTCTGATCAGACGTGATTTAATATTCAATGATGATGCCTGGGAGAAAAATGAAATATTTTATTTTATATTGGCATGTGCTGGACAAAAACCTCTTTCGGTTTCACCGAATTCGTCTCCAGCTGGTCGTGATAGCTCCTGAAAGATCGGGACTGAAACGGAAAATGGAAAATCTGGGAAAATAGGCCTCGAAGATGTCTTCAATGCTCTCTGCTCATGATCCCGTTGCAAAAAATTAAAGAGGTTTATGTTCCTCAGCCCGTGGTGAGAAAAAAACTCTCTCGGATTTTTAAAATTCATCTCTGTTTGCTCAAAAATTGACCTGGAAGAGGACATGGTAAAACAGACAAATATGGGCAAAAATTGGGGAAAGTGGTTTTTGGCGGGAGAGCGGTATTCCGGACCCCCCCCCCCCTCGTTAAATGCAGAATTCCCGAGGGGGTCTGGAATTCAATATGGGTAATTGATATGGATGTTCATTTATGGGCCTTTCAGATTTGCACGGTCTTTATTTTAAATTCCGGACCCCACCCCCCCCCTCGTTAAATGTCGAACTCACGAGGGGGTCCAAAATTGAATATGGTGCGTTGATTATTTTGTGGTAAGTGGATGGGGGGCGCGGGTAATGGAAGGTGGGGGGACATAGGTGGAGTATGACGTAGGTGGGTGTTGAGTGGGGTAGGTGGGGTAGAGGGTACGTGGGGGTAGGACTTAGGATTGCTTTGTTTAGTTTTCATTTGTTTTATATTTTTAATATGTTTTTTGTGTTTTATTTTTTAATTTGTTTTTTATTTTAAATGTTTTTAATATTATTTTTAATTTATTTAATTTTTAACTTTTTTATGATTTATTTTAATTAATTTCATTCTAACTCTAATTACTAACTTAGTTGCTAATTTAGGTTTTTTAACTTAATTAATAATTAATCAATTATTAAATTAGTCATTTATTACTCAATTATTACCTATACTAACTATATCAATGCCTAGTATTATTTTAATCTAACTAACCTATTGTTCTTTTTGTTCATCCTAAGTCCATTTATGCAAGGAAGGAAGGCGGGAAAAGTAGTCAATGGGGCAAAAGGATAAGGGAGTGAGGGCGCAGCGTGGATGAAGGATGCAATAGGGTGATAGGGGATTGAGTGATAAGAATGGAGGGAGGAAGCAGAATCACTTGAGCCATGCTTCGTCATCACGGGAGAGACGCTAAATCAATAGTCGAAGAATCGATTCGCCTATAATTATAGGACCCCAACAGGTTGTTTTCCCATCTGGTCCATCTTTGTGTTCCATAAAGTGATGGAGTGAATATGATTTGGGAATCCCACTTCAGTCGGGTGGCAGGACACTTTGGGATGGAAAATATAGTGTCATTTTTCAAACAAAATTGCTATTGACCAAAACTTTGATAGGATATCAACAAGTATATCATGTCCTACACTACTTGCACCATTTCCAAACTGGCCATTAAGAAATAATGCATTTATAACCCTCTTCCTACTCCTAAAAGGCCCTGATAATCCATATTGATGGACTACATGTTAGGCCTTCCATCAATCAAGAGGGGAAATGACTATTTTTTTGTGGTGGTTGATCATTTTTCCAAAGTGACGATTCTCGTTGTCTGTAAGAAGAGAATCATATCAGAGGTTACTTCTAAGCTCTTCTTCGAACAAGTGTGGCTACATTTTGGGATACCAAAAACCATCATCTCATATAAGGATAGTTGGTTACTCAGCACATTTTGGTCAAGCCTTTGGTCACTAGTGGACACCAAGCTCACTGTTACCCATGATTTTGGTCATCATGATGATGTATTGATTATGGTGTACTCAGGCTCTTCAGTAGAACTTTCTCCATAGAAAAGTTACCTTCATCTCCTTCCAGAAATCACATTTTTGAGGAAGGTTCGTAGGCTACCAATACATTTATCTGCGAGAATGTATAATTATCGCAGGCTACCTTAAGCCAGGGTGCGAGAAGTTTGCACTGTGTCTAACTACTAGGGTGCGAACACTTTCTAATGAAGGGAAAAAGATGAATTCTCGAAGCTTCTAGAAGGGAATCTTCTAGAAGGATGAGATGGCATTGGAATAATTATCTAAGTACTAGGTTTCCTGATATTTTGGGATCATTCTTATCCAAGTAACTAATTCATTCTCTCCTATATATTGAGGGGATTCTCATGGAAAAGGTTAGAAGCAAACAAGGTTAAGAAGACTTTGGAGAATTTGTGAAAGATTGTGTGAAGGACTGATGCTACAACAGCTAAGAACTCCAGCAAGGTTATCAAAAGTGGTTGATCTTATTCATTCAAGTCAGCAAGTGTGTGTGTCAGAGCCAAGGTCCATCGAAAGGAGGTTTGCAACATCAAGGCTCAGGTTGTAATCTTTGCTTTCCATCAATATGATACAGTAATATGTCTCTTTCCCATAAAGCTAAGTCTACTTTATTGTATAACGCCTTGATCATATACATAGATTAACTGTTGAATATATTGAGTTTTTTTTACTCTGATTGGTTTGAGTTGTCCTGGTCTTGACTGCACAAGAGCATTGGAGAAAAGCTAGAAAAACAAATACCAAAGGAAGTGATCATAAGGTATGTTCATGATTCTAGCCTCCTATTTCATTCAATAGTCAAAATCTAGGGAAAGGGTATTATTCTGTCTTTCTTTGTTCTAGATCCAGGTGGATCTAGGGAGATCGGTTTGTGTCTGTACTTATGTATTTATCCAATAACACTCACCAAATCCACTTCCTTCCACCCCCATATGGATGTCCAAATTGAGGACGTGATCCATATGATCATGCATATCTTGCGCATGTACAATTATAAGAATCCATGCACATGGGATGAGAGTCTTCCCTATGTTCAACACAACTAAAATAGAGCCATAAGTAGCTCAACCAAACACATCCCCTTTCAGGTGGGGCTTATATTTCAACCATTGGGTCCCATGGATGTTGCATCACTCCTTGCGACCACCCAGGTAGAATCGTTCGATGCTAAAATTGAAGCTGAAAAAGCTACCTGGTTCATTGATTGAATCCATCAAATCCTCCAAAAAGTTCATGATATTTTTCATAAGTCCAATTCCAAGTACAAGAATTTCCATGATCAACATCGGGTGCCACACAAGTTTCAGGTGGGATATAAAGCTTGGTTTCACTTGTAGAAAGAACACCTTACAAGAACCCATCAGAAGCTTCATCCACTCCTATATGGATCTTGTACCATCATCAAGGATATGGTTAAAAATTCTTTTGAGCTCAACATTCCCCCTTCCTTTGCTTGCACCAAATGTTTAATTGACACCCTTATTGGACATCTCATATATAATAGAACAATTGACACCGACGAATATCAACCGTGACTGCATGGAACAAGCATCCAATGATAAGATCATGGAAACACACATAAATTGAACTTACCAATAGAATAATATTCTTTATCAGGTTGTCAAAGAGGGGCAACTCTTTTACTAAGGAAAGTGGCTCACCTAGGTCCAAATTCAACAGAAATTTCCCCATCTGATGGGGGAACTCGATGCAATGGAGACCATTGCTTCCTAAGGAGGGAGGATTGATCCAGGTGGATATCGGAGGCTAGCCACCTCTTCTAGATATCTCACATACATATTTCATCTTGGCAATTACAATTTTCATTTTGGAAATTTTTTTACATTTTTTCGAGTCCCAAACTTTCAAGGCCATTTTGAGGCCCTAAACGACGTTTTTTTTGAACTTTTGGGGATCATTGTATGTAATCAAAATACTTTATTTAGTTTTGTAAGGGGAATTTATACTTATCGAATATAAAATTCTGATGAGGTGTCAAAGGCATAAAACGAAGATCGTATGCAAATGTTACAACCTTGAGAAGTTGATGTACCGACTTACCCTAATGGGGCACACATGACTTTTGGCACTTCATTTCCTAGGGTTAGATTTCTTGATTTATAGGGTTTTGGAATTCATGTTTTATCTAGAAATTCATTTAGAGAGTCATTGTACTCATCTTCTTGTGAAGGATCACATCCATCACATCTCTTCTCAGAGATAAGCCACCACCATTCCTGTAATCTTTTTTTAGTTTTCCTTTTACAGTTTCATCATATTTAATTATTGAATAGAAGCCATATTTCACTATCTATGTTATTTTTTATTGTGTCTCTATGCTATATATATATATATATATATATATATATATATATATATATGTATATGTATGTATGTATGTATGTATGTATGTATGTATACATA
>JASDQU010102279.1:264632-336644 GCA_032191745.1 Picea mariana
TATATATATATATATTGATTTCATTATGCTCAAAAAATATGGATCACATCTTCTTATCCATTCCTTAGTTCAAACCTCAACTTCTCTAGATCATTCTTTGTTTCAAGCATCACTTTATACTCGATATTCCTTCTGACTTCTTTGTAGGGAAGATATAAACTATACATTTATCTTCTTGATGCATGATCCTAGATCTTAAGTCCTTTCATTCCTTTTTTGTATCCAATGAAAATACACTTGAGTGCCTTCTTCTTTATCTTGTTTTTCTTTTCCTTGTGAATGTACAAAAATGCATCACAACCAGATACTTTGAGATGTGAAACCGAAGGGTTTTTACCATACCATACCTCATGTGGAGTCATGTCTACTAGCATCTACGAAGGAGACATATTCACCAGATATTTTATAGTTTTGACATCCTCCGCCTAGAATTCTTGTGTGAGCCATGTTATCTCACAAGATGTAGCTTGGGAAAAAATACCGAACCAACCACCAATTGGAAACAACTTAAGGTACACTATACCCAATGTTACCTCGATATAGGTCCCGTACTTCAAGGGTGACTAGGTCACTCTAGGGAGGCAATCTTAGTGAACTTTGGGGGATTGAGACAAAAGGAAAGGAAGGAAGAGAAGTGTCCCTTAAAAAGTTAATAAGGGAAGAGGAAAGTGTATTTGATGACTCATCTCCAGAAATTTTTTAAGCTTTCAAGTCTTTCGGTACTTGCAAAAGTGATTGTATCTACCTAAGACACAAGAAAATCCAAGGTTGCATATACTATTTTAGGTGGACAAGAAATTTAAGCTTGTTTTTATAATTTACAATGATCAAACAATATTAATTATCAGTAATAAAATTATAAGAGAGGTTGCAATTAAATATTCTACAAGTTTATTTAAGTATGCAATAGGTGAACCAACAATAACTAGTCTAGCTTGCAGAAAATAGTATGAAACTTAACCAGTCAAGAAAGGTCGTTATAAAACATTTATGTAGTAAAATTTATGATCTTTATCATTTTAGCATACAATGCATTACATAAGAAAAATTATGCAATGAAAAATTCCCAAAAGTTTCCCCAAAAGTGCACTATAGCAAGTAGAATAAGAGGGAAATTTTTTATCCTAAGTCTAGGGTTAGTTTATGAGATATTACGATTAGAAATGTTAGGGTTTATGCATCCTTACATATGTAGGGTTAGTTTTTTAACATAAGAAATAATTGTTTGGATAAAGTGGAGGCCTCAACGAGGCAAGGATGCTTGTAGAATCAAGTATACAATTCAAGTGAGAGAACTTCAAAAAGTGAAACTGTCACGTTTACCAATGAAAAGACTTTATATCTCCAATGCAAACTTGAAAAATTATTAGTTCCTTGCTATTGGTTTTATGGGGTGAATGAAATAGATGGTATTTCTAAGAACATGGGGGTGTATTCCCTTGTAATTCCCAAGTGTAGCTAAGTCAATCTAGGATATTCCAAGAGGGTGTACGCCCTTGTAATTCTCTTGGCAAAACCTTGAAAAGTATTTTTCCTTGAGAAGTGAAACTTTCATGAAAATGCTTGATCTACAAAGCCCTAGGGGTGTAATCCCTTTTACTTATAGGGTTTTCAAAAACAACCAAGGTGACCTTGGAGGGTGTACATTCTTGTAGTTCTCTAAGACAAATTGTGAAAATTGACCTTTATTGAATAAGTAAAAAAACCTTGGGGAGGTTGTATGCCCTTATAATCCTCCAATGGTTTTAACCAACAAAAATTGTGGAAAGAGAAAGACAAAATACAATAAATTCATATTTTTCTCTTACCAATTACACAAGAAGCTAGATCAAACCCTAATATTCCAAGTTAAGTCCACCCACATGCATAAGAAAGAGTCTCCAAGCATAGCACATCACTTTTCACCATCAATAGAAAGAATAAACCATAACAATAAGAAAAAGAAAGAAAAACCTGCAAGGATAGTGAAACTTTTAGTCCAAGGCCTGTCCAATGGGAGAGTTATGTTTTTTGAAATGAGATCTTATGATCTCTATTTATACAAAATGTCTCCAAAATAGTTTGTCCACATAATATTAGGGTAAATCACAATACTAGGGGTCAACAACCCTAATAGTACCCCTTTTACAAAATAATATTAAATCATTCACTCAAAAATTTACTTTTACAGAAAAAGAAACCCTAATTCAAAGTGATGTCACCCCTTTAGGGGATATTTTGACACTAGGAGCAAGTCATTGGTGTATGAGGAGTGTATTTAGGATTCCCGAATCCACATGTCAAGCATCCAAGTCACTTACTTCATGGTCAAAGCCTCATTCTCCTCAAAATTTCATTGTTTCAATGAGTCGTAAGCTCACCACCAATCCCTAGCCCTCTTAGATGAAGTCATGCCTCAAAGGGTGAATTTTTTCCTCTCCTAGGAAAAATATTTAGCATGTGAGGGATAGGTTGTTTCTTCCAATTCATATTCTAGGAATCCTAAGTTTCATTTCTCTCATCTGGCATGCGGTCCCTTAACATCCAACCTATGGGATTCAATCCCCATGGAAGCCCAAGATAGGCTTGTTCCTCAAAATCTATCCACCAACTAGATCTTGCAAAGACAAATAAGCATGCCCTCAAAGGATCTCAAGTCAAAATATCATGATAAGTACATAAACTCAATAAATGAGCCACCAAATCATGTGCATAAAATATTTTCATTTCAAACAAGTAAGTTCTCAAAGACATTATGCGACTTGCAGAGATTAGATATGGGAGGGTTGATGAGGTATCATATTGGGTAGATCTTTCCCTAGGTCAATGAGTGTTTCCAATAGATCCCTATATAATCCATGCAAAGTAGATGGAATTATTAATCTTCAAGACTCAATGGGCATGGGGTGCATGACATACAAAGGGTTGTAGTGTCTCATTGATGGGTGCCTTTGTAGAGGGTGTGTGGAACCTTCATTTGCAATGCAATTTTTCCCCCATATTTTTTCCATTCTTTGTTTCTTTCAAACTTTAGGGACAATTTGAAGGCCATTGTCCTAGCATGGTGTCCAGATAATGAGAGTGTCACTCACATATACCTAGTGGAAATCAGAAGGTTGGCTCGTGATGAGACCCCCTTTCTCTTACCCATGCAACTGAGATCCATTACTCTGGCTTGGTGACCATATGATGGTGTTAGTAACATTTTTTTCTGGGGAACACGAGTATTATGGTCTGCAGGTTGCACAAGGAGAGCCCAAGCGCAACGCATAGAAGAATTCTTGTTTGGACTTAAAATCAAACGAGCAGGCAAAATTATAGTGTCAGCAGTCCTGATCCATCCATATGAGTAGATCAATGGTTGGCGGGAAGTCGCAGATAGATAAGATGCACCGAGGATAGCGCAATGGATAGCGCCCACATCATGTGAATGCATGGATGGAATCCATTCATCCAAAGGACACGTCACACAAGATCTGGTCACGTTGGCTTTTCGTCAGTCACGAGTTCAAAGGGTGAATGTTTTCTGTCATTATACATCTCGAAGCCCCAAACCCTGAAGTGCCAATAATGCCTGAAATCGGGCTCAAAGCATCATCAAGTGAGTTCAGAGCCATCAGATCTAGGGGGATGCGCGGTGAAAACTCAAGCCATCTCAACGTTTCTCTCATCGCAGTTTCGAGGGACAGGGATCAGCCCCTTCCTATTCATGAACGTCGAAAGATACTTTACGAGTAAGCATAGGGTCACAACCCGTGGCCACCTGGGAAAGAAAAGAACTATGCAAAAAGAACCAAAGGCATCGGGGCTAGCCGCCGAAAGGATCATCGTGATCTCCATGCACCATCTGAAGCGATTTCGATCCTGGTCCTCGCTCAAGAATTAAATGAAGGTGAACAGAGGTAGTTGAAACCTCAGCTCACTTATTGAATGTGAGGTATGGAGGTTCCGGAAGACAGTCTGCTCGAGATGGCCCTGTACACTGATTTTCTCCAAAAGGTCATGGTCGGTCCTCATCTGACCAGAGAAAGTCTATGCACGCCATGTTGGCCTTTAATGTTTCTTCTATCTCCCCTGCAGGAGCCATGCATAGTTAAGGCGACGTCTGACGAAAGTTACCCGTCCAAATTCGGTTGAGGGGACACCATGCCTTGGATGACTGAACATGCCTCTCATAGGCGAATTTTGTGGAGTATATAGACTCAATATTTGTATTTTGTAAAGGATCGATGGTTGAGCAAGGCTCCCGATTGTAAAGTTTTGATGAAGCGCTGGTCGCTCTGGTTAATGTATAAGGCATTTGAGACTTCTTACTTTATGGATGTCATCTTCTTTTTCATCTCTCTGTTTACTGTGTTAGAACGGCTAGGAATTGGAGGATATAGTCGAGTTGTAGCTATTATAGGATGATGTAGGTTGGATCACTATAACAGTTACATTGTTTCTAATCGGTTCCTATTATT
The DNA here is from genome assembly GCA_032191745.1 of Picea mariana. NCBI lineage: Eukaryota > Viridiplantae > Streptophyta > Pinopsida > Pinales > Pinaceae > Picea > Picea mariana. The sequence goes on from JASDQU010102279.1 coordinate 269,075, forward strand.
TTTGTAACGCTGAACGACTTAGAATTGGAGGATCCAGTTGAGTCACTCTTTAGCTCCTTGAAGCTCTAGACCAAGAGAATATTGGATTCTGATTTTTTCATCCTCAAGATTCCAAAGGCTTGTCACCCAAGGCAGTCTTTCTCACCCTTCTCAGAATTCTTCCCTCTGTCACCCTTTAATCCATTTACTGACAGAAGTTGGATCAAGACCTCCCTTGCTGCATACATACCAGGCCTGGTCTCGTGAGTCAAATTTTATCTTCTAGAGTCTTTACCCATTTGATCACCCCATTTATTAAACTGTGACATAAAAACTGATGGGTGTCGGGCTCTTCTCCTACAAGCAATGCAGGAGTGACTTCCAACGCTAACATTTCTGGCGCTGTTGCCGGGGACGAAGTTGAAGACTTTCCCTGGGCAGAATGACATTAAGACTCTGATTCTGAAGGTGCATCAGACATCAGAGCCCTTCAATATTTCTACTACGCACCTATAAAATCCACTGTGGTGACTCCATTGTTTCCACTTCACTCTTTCAGCTATGGCTACTGTTGGCACACCTAAAAGCTGACCTAGAGAAGCTTTCTTGAGAAAGTTTCAGCAGCTGCTTTCTCAGCCTGAGAAGCTTCCTTGGGTAACAACAACGTTATGATATGGCCTTTGATGGTAAAAAAGGACTAGACACATTCGACGCTACCCATCTTTCACCTGGCGACTCCATGATTCAAGGATCGATTGGCGACTCCACTGGTTCGTTATGGAGAAAATCCTTGCTCGTAGGTTTGCTCCTTTTAATTTTTCTGCTATTTCTAGTTTTCCTAATGTTGTCCCCTCTCTGGATGAATGGGGCGATTATTTTCCCATATTTGGAAAATGTGAAGAGAACAATCCTACTCAACACCTTAGTGAGTTTCATGAACTCATGCACCAGTGGGAGATACATCATGAGGATGTATTACTAAAAATGTTCATGTTCTCATTAGCAGGGGATGCTCGTAAATGGTATCATTCTTTACCCCCTGCTAGCATCTCTTCACTTAGTGAATTCCATGCAGCCTTCACTTCCTATTGTCAGGAGATTTATCCCTCTGAGTTGATTTTTCATAACTATTGTGATGGATACCACAACTATATACAAGATAAAGTTGTTTCATACATAGGCTGTGAGGATGATCCTGATGACCTGGATCAGAAATCATTCCTTTCTCCTCCACATTATTCTACATCAGAGGAGGGTCATGAAGCTGATGAAGATCCCAGGGAGGAAGAAGACACCCTGAGTGAGTTGATGGAGCAGGTGAAGTATCTCTCTTCTCAATATGCAAAGTTGGAATCTGAGGACAATGGGGAGGATTTTCCAGTCTCCGAGGCAGATGTTCTAGATGGCTCTTTCGAGGAGATTATTGAAGATTTTGTAAACGTATTAACATCTACCCCCGATGAGCTTGTTGTCTCAGATCAAAATGATGAAGAAGTAGTTGTGGAAGAGGATTGTTCTCTTTTCCTTCATGAGACTTCCCATGATGTGTTTACATTTGGGGTCGAAACGGAGGAGCGGGAGATAGTTCCATTTCTGCAAGTTGGAGAAGCTCTTTTCCCCCTCGACTTTGATGATCATCAGGAAGAGGAGAAGTACAGCCCCACATCACCTTTTTCTTATCAGAGCAGCTTGACCACTTATGAAAGTTACGAATCAGAGTCTGAGCTCGATATGCTGGATTTCCAAGAGTAGGTCGCAGAACCTTGTCCTTTGCTCACTAAGGAAAATTATCACGAGGAAATCAACCATCTCAKTCTTTCAAGAGACACTGAGCAATACGAATCTGACCCGGGGGAGAGCCAAGAAGAGGAAAAAGAACCAGAGGAGTAGTATTCCCTTTGTTCAGAACCAGTCAGTGAGAAGCCACCACCTCAGATCAGCGATCCCACTTCAGTTATTCACCCGCCTGTKCTTATCAGAGATATTCGGCTRCATGTGAACAACTGTGTAGCAGAAGAGGTTGTCTGTCGCCAATTTCCTGGAATTGGCCACTCATTCGATGACCCTGTCAGTGAATACATGGAGTGGAATTTCTCTTATACTTTGGAGCCGCCATATCCCATCTCAAATTCAGAGTGTAAGGGGAAGTTGAAGAGTGTAACCGTTTTGCTGTCTCGGTTACATCAACTGTTTGTGATCACTGACATAAGGAAAGAGCTTCCCTTCAAGAAGTTACTTGATTGGCTATGGTGGAAGTCTGCTTTCACCTAGCCCCATGTATGATGTTTTATTAGTTTAGGATTGTATATAAATAAGCTCCTTTGAGCATGTATCTTTATTTTGTTGCTTTTATTTTTCGGCCTGTATTTTAAGCAGCAGGATGTTTTGAGCCTGACTCCATAGCCCAACAGCAAGGCACTGAAGCTGTGGAATGAGTCCTTAGAGAATCACAGGGATGAATCTATCCCCCATGGAGCCTAATATTAGTAACATTTTTGTCCGGGGCACAAGAGTATTCAGGTCTGCAGGTTGCACGAGGAGCACCCAAGCGCAGCGCATAGAAGAAGTCTTGTTCAGACTTAAAAACAATCAAGCAGGCAAAATTATAGTGTCATCCGTCCTGATCCATCCATATGAGTATATCAGCGATTGGAGGGAAGTCGCAGATAGAGAATATGCACCGAGGATAGTGCAATGGATAGCGCCCACATCATGTGCGGGCATGGATGGCAATCGTTCATACAAAGGACACGTGGCGTGAGATTTGGTCACGTCGAATTTTCAGTAGTCACGAGTTCAAAGGGTGAAGGTTTTCTGTCATTATACATCTCAAATCCCCGAACCCCGAAGTGCCGATAGCGCCTGAAATCGGGCTCACAGCATCATCGGGTGAGTTCAGAGCTGTCAGATCTAGGGGGACGTGCAACGCCAACTCAAGCCATCTCGACGTTTCTGTCATCGTGGTTTCGAGGGATGGGGATCAGTCGATTCCTATTCACGAACGTCGAAAGCTCCTTTGTGAGTAAGCACAGGGTAACAGCCCGTGGCCACCTGGGAAAGAAAAGAACTGTGCAAAAGGAGCCAAAGCATCGGGGCTAGCCACCGAAAGGATCATCGTGATCTCCATGCGCCATCTGATGCGATTTCGATCCTGGTCCTCACTAAAGAATTAAATGAAGGTGAACATAGGTAGTTGAAACCTCAGCTCACTTATTGAATGCGAGGTATGGTGGTTCTGGCAGACAGTCTGCCCGAGATGGCCCTGTACACTGATTTTCTCCAAAAGGTCATGGCTGGTCCTCATCTCACTAGAGAAAGTCTACGCATTCCATATTGGCCTTTAATGTTGCTGCTATCTCCCCTGCAGGAGCCATGCGTAGTTAAGGCGACGTCTGACGAAAGTTACCTGTCCAAATTTGGCTGAGGGGACACCATGCCTTGGATGACTGAACATGCCTCTCATAGGTGAATTTTGCTGAGTATATAGACTTAGTATTTGTATTTTGTAAAGGATCGATGGTTGAGCAAGGCTCCCGATTGTAAAGTTTTGATGAAGCGTTGGTCGCTCTGGTTAATGTATAAGGCATTTGAAACTTCTTACTTTATGGATGTCAGCCTCTTTTTCATCTCTCTGTTTACTGTGTTAGAATGGCTCGAAATTGGAGGATCCAATCGAGTTGTAGCTGTTATAGGATGATGTAGGTTGGATCATTGTAACAATTACATTGTTTCTAATCAGTTCCTGTTATTTTCGTAATCCTGAACGACTTAGAATTGGAGGATCCAGTTGAGTCACTCTTCAGCTCCTTGAAGCTCCAGACCAAGAGGATCTTGTCTTCTTAGTTTTTCATCCTCAAGCTTCTGAAGGCTTGTCACCTGAGGCAGTCTTGCTCACCCTTCTCACAAGTCTTCCCTCTGTCACCCTTTAATCCATTTACTGACAAAAGTTGGATCAAGACCTCTCTTGCTGCATACATACCAGGCCCGGTCTCCTGAATCAAAGTTTTATCTTCTTGAGTCTTTACCCATTTGATCACCCCATTTATTAAACCGTGACATAAAAACTGATGGGTGTCGGGCTCTGCTCCTGCAAGCAATCCAGGAGTGACTTCTGACACTAACAGATGGTAACGTGATACCACTAAATATCCATGATCATGATAGGCAGACTCGTGATGAGACCTCCTATCCTCCAAATAACCCTTTAATAATTCTTAATCATTATTCTTATGGGCCCCCCTTTTCTTATAGATAAGTGTTTCAATGACTTCTTATGGGATCCATGGGTGAATCATCTAGAAGTTTTCTACATAGGATTTTATCTTCTACTCAACAAAAATCCCTTTGGGCCTTCAACCCCTTATTCTCATATACTGAGGGACAACCCCTTCTTGGGTAAATACACCCTAAAATCCGAAGAGGTAAGGAAATGGGGGGAAATAGTGATGGAAAGTGTTAAGTATGGTCAGGAATGGTACGATGGATATTCAAGGTAGTTCCTAGTAGTAAAACCATCCCCAAGGAAGACCACTTACTAGGGAACAATGTCAATCACCAAGATGAAGTATGGAAAAAGGAATAGTGTCCAAGCATATGTCATGAAATCTAAAGAAGTCTAAGATACATCATAATCAAATTCCTCAAATATTTAAATGACACTTACCATAATACCTAACTTGTACCTCATGGAGAAAGGTCCATTACCTTCCGAAAGTTAGTGGGTGTGGTGGATTTGATCTGAAAATATATGACCTCTGTGGTGTTGAGAAGGGTATCCATCTATGCAAAGGGATATTGTTGGTCATTTAGTCCCTCAACACTCCATATATGAAACCTGAGGGCCTTGAGACATAATATCCTTATTTATCCCACAAAATGGGGATAAAAAGACCAACACCATTGACCATGCTCCTTGCCTTTTCCATCAACATCTTGTCCATTCTCTCAGAAACAACATTTTTTTGTGGGATATATGGTGTGGTATTTTGGTGTGCTATGCTTAAAATCATTTCCATATAATTCAATACCATTGTCAATTCTCAACAAATTAATCTTCTTATCTGTATTGTTTTCTACAAGAGACTTGAAATATTTGAATTTATCGAAAACCTCTAATTTATTCATTAGGAAATATATCCATGTATTCCTGGAAAAATCATCTATGAAGGAGACATAATATAGGGATCCACCAAGTGAAGGAACTGATACAAAACCAAACACATCAATATGAACCAATTCTAGAACCCCATTTTCCCTTGTCTCTCCAGATGGGAATCTTACCTGACTTTGTTTTCCATATATGAAATATTCAAAAAAGTCGACTTCTAAATTACATTCAGGAAAACCTTCGACCATAGATTTTCTATGCATAGTTCGAAGTTCTTTTTCTACAATGTGTCGCATCCTCTCATGCCATATCATGGTCAGGTCGACTTGACAAAGAATTTTTGAGTCATTTTTAATCTACTTAGCATGAGTTGAGTTGAGTCAATTCGATGTTAGGTCAACTTCAGGAACAATGATCTTGTTTCATCCAATCGAGTCGACATTCCCTAATAACTTGTATAGGGTTCCAATCTGAACTCATTTCATTAAGACCATTACACCTCTAACTATCTTGCACATATCCTTCTAAAATACATTTTTCACTCCTACATCACTTATTTTACTGATATATATCATGTTTATTACCAAACATGTTATATGTAGTGCACCTAGAAGGTTTCTACTCCTCCAAACCTGTAGTAGTAGTCAAAATCTTCACTATATATCAATTTTGGTTGTCGATGCATTCCTAAAGAACAAATCTCCTACTTCATATGGTTCTTATCACAGAACCATTCTCTATGTGGTTTCATATGAAAGGATTCTCTTGACTATATCAACCAAACATCTTGATCCCACTATGTACTAGTCGATGCTAGGTAAACATTGCCTTTGTTATCTAGAGTAGTCTTTCTCTTAGTCGACTTCTTATCATTGGAGGTTGTAGTGAATTACATTTCCTTCGACTCGCAATCATTTTTATAATTACCATATTTACTACATTTCTAGAATCTTCTCATCAACTGAATAGGGAATTTACGTCTACCCTTCGATTTATACTTTGTATAGGAGAATTTACCTTTACATTTGTCAATCCGTCAACCTCTCACCACTAATGTATATTTGGTCAATCCTTCCATGTTTTTCCTTCTCATTTCTTGTGAGAGTAGATATGAAACAACATATTATAGAACTAATGTGTTTGAATTAATTCCTATGGCCATGACTAACTTATCCCAGGAGTTTCGAAAAAAACATAATAGACTAATACATTTCTCCTCCTCTATGAGTTTAATATCCACAAAATATAACTAGATTATTATGGTATTAAATGCATTTAAATGGTCAATTACCAAACTATATTCACTCATCCTCCTAAGATACAGTTTCTTTCTAAGGAACAACTCATTTACCAGGGATTTTGATTGGTACAATGTTCCAAACATGTCCCATAATTTCTTACCTGAATCCTTTCGTAAGACATTCAACAACACCAAATCTACAAGACAAAGTCAAATTGTGCTCCTTTCCTTTGTCTCAACTTTCTTCCATTCTTCCTTATACACACCTTCCGGAATGGTACCTATATAAACTATGCTCAACTTTATTGATCTAAAATTATATCTTCAATTCTAATCTTCCAAAGATCAAAAGTTTAGCCATTGAATTTTTTGTTCTCTATTCTTGAGCTACTTGTCATTCTTTAAGCATAATTTTAAAGATTTATGACTTACAAATATTATTGAACCTAGGGTTTAGCTCAGATCCAAGGTTGTTAAACTAAGATCTGATACCATATGTTAGGAAATAAAACACTTCCACCATAAATTAACAAAAGAGAGGAAACCATATTTAAGCTATAAATCAAATGACAATGAAAACACATAATACAAAGATATTTTACCCTGCAAACCAAAACGAGAGGAAAAACATTCCCTGAGAATCTTTCTCTATTTTTTCATTATTCATTTGTAATAAAGTTTTACATGCTTGACCTTGGTCAACACCTAATACACATTCAACATCATACCTTCTTGATTTACACTTTAAGTACAACCCTATAGCCAATTATGCTTACGTATGTATGACCAACAACCTCTAATTTTTTTAATCTAAAAATGAGATTTTACAACATTATAACACTCCTTATTTATAGGATTTATAGTAGGAAAATCCATAAATAAAGGTGCCCAAAAATGATTATATATCCACGCATATCATTGGTAACAAATCCCGTGAATCTCAGGATTCTGTTACAGTCGACTACCAAGTCAGATTAATAGTTGACAATTGGTTGACCTTGATTTACTCTTTAGTTGGTTGCCACATGATTCCCTTTTGTACTCTTTTTGGTTGACCTATTCAACTTGTTTTTGATTACTTTGACTTCAACTATATCCAATTCATCCACCTCGACCTTCGATTTTCACTTCTATTTGATCCACATCGACTCAACATTCATTGTAAATAATATAATAATATAACAAACCAACACACCCTAGGTAGTCATAGAAAGAAGATCACTTAGATATTTTCATTGTGCTTAATTGGTAGTGGAGTTTATCTTTTGGTGTACAAGTTTCTCTATTTGTGGATTATTTCTATCTCATGGTAACATACTTGTTGTTTTCATAGGATTTTTGGTTTGAGGAGATTGAGTTTTCCCATTTTTGGGTCCTATCTTCTCATTTGGGGTTTAGTTCCTCTCTATTGGGTCAATTTTTGGTTGCAGGGGGTAATTTACTTCTTGTTGGGAGTTTTCCTTAGATAAAGAGGTTGAGTTATGGTCTTTATATTTCCATTTTGGGTCAAATCTATTTGCTAGAGATGAATACTCAATGTTTACATGATGACATTTATATTCGGGTGAAGTTTGTTCTTGGTTGAACCATTTATTTGTGTGGAAAGACATCATTCTTTAGGAAGGGGTTACTTGTTTCCATAGAGGTTGATTTCATTTGGGAGCAGACCATACCTTTTAGTGGGGGTGATTTTCTTGCTATAAAGGGTACATTTACTTAGTGGATAATTGTGTAGGACTATAGAGGATAATTATATAATTGTAGGCATCTTGAGAGGGGGTGATTCAACACAACAACACCATACAATAATCACCTATTCTAAATGTATCATATATGTAACATTGATGTTCATGAAGTAGGATCTATAAAGTTTATATCAGTCTAGTAAACCTAACTATTGTTGTATTCATTCAATTTGAGTTAGTAATAAACTAGATCATATTGGTGGTGTTTGTTGTTGTTATCATAGTGTAGTATACTTGTTGTTCATTGTCACTTTACTAATGTATAAAATGATTGTATACAAAATATTTGAATAAATGTCTATGCAGGGAAACTAAGAAAGAAAAACAAAATAGTGGGGCTATTTCAGTGGTATCAGAACCTCAGTCCTTCCATCCTGAGGGGTTTTGTGGTTTTATGAGGTAAGGATACATAAAATATATCACTTATAAAATTAGAAGGTAGCGAGGGGTAGAAAAAATATCTAACTAAGAAGAAGAAGAAGTAGAATAATAAAACCAGCCAAAAGGAGAAACAAGGGATAAAAATAATGAAGACAGAGCCATGTTGATCCTAGAAGGTATAGACAATGGGTAACAACACTTGGAAAAAATCATGACTCGATTAATTAAAAACACTGGAGAAAAACAAAACCATTGGGGCAAAAATCGTTTGGGTGGAATTAATGGACACAATGGGAACCAAAACCATAGGGGTAAAAAAGGTGCAGGGGTTTCCAATGGGAACAATGGGCATCATGCAAAAGGAAGTGACGACAACATTCCCACACATGTTGGTACTAGGAAAAATAATAGAGTGATTCTTAGACATCTCATGAAAAAAATTCTTGGGAGAACAACATATGGTAAATCAAGGGAAACAAGGATAGGGTGAAACCTTTAATGATTACTGGGAGAAGTATGAAGCCCTTGGTGAGGGGTTTCAAGATTCCATGTCACTATAGGACTATTGTACCATAAAATATAGGAACACAACAAGGGATTTCAACAAGGGTCCACAAAACATTGATCTCATGCTAAAGCTTGGGAATTTATCCATTCCTTCATTTGATGGTTCCAACAAGTGCACGACTAGAGTATGCATATAGAAGCTGGACACATATTTCATAATAAATCCTATGATGGAGGTGCACGTGATTAAATTTTATACCTTGCATTTATATGGAGAGGCCCATGAATGGGGGTACCATGGATTGGTCACTCTGGGGAATGCCATCATTACCTCCTATCTGGAATTCACGCAGAAACTGATGGAGAGGTTTTACAAGAAGGATCTGGAATTACCTTTCATATTTTTTGTGCAAATAAAATAGGTTCGGTAACCGGATGCCTACATTATAGATCTTCAAAAGATTGCATTCACTATGGAATATATATCTCGACAGAGATTGGTGATTTTTTTCATTGAGGGTTTATCTTGTACGATGCATGTTTGGGTGAAATCATTCAAACCATAGACTCTATAGGACGCCATCATCAATAAATGGGACATGGAGGATGTGGTACCGAAGAAAAAAAAATATTCAAGCCTTTCATCCACCATAAAAAAAACTACAAGAAACCTTTTTAGAAATAGGGGAATTGTAAGAAGAACTTGGATGGGACAACTCGTAATGATTTGAGAAGAGATAATATTTTCCTCAGCTACAAAGACCTTGGGGAACCAAGACATAGGTGTATGGGAAATGGGAATATGCACTATATATAGGTACTTTCAAACACTGATGAAGAGGAGGAAGAAAAATAGGTATAGGGTATCAAGAAGGACAAATCATATGATGAGTATCTACATGATAAGATCAAGACTGGGGCTATCGCCATTGTATCACATTTCCATAGGTTTCACACCTTCACAATCCATGGAGTGGTATAGGGGAAGTGCATCATAGTACTGATTGATGCTAGGGCAACCCAAAACATCATTAACTCAACTTCGGTGGCCAAGAAGAGCATTCCTACCATTTACTTCGAGGGGTTTGATGTAGTGGTAGTCAATGGGTATAGTTTTACTTAAGGAAAGAAGATTCCACAATTATCCGTAGCTTTGGGAAATTATAGAATGACCAATGATTTATATGTAGTTGAGATTCTAGACACCAATATCATATTGGGTGTCCAATGGCATGTTTCATTGGGAACATGTTTTGTTGACTGCCATGCCATGGAGTTAGAAATCAAGACAACAAATGAACAAAAGGTACGTTTCAGGGGCATGTCCAATGGTACTCCCAGGATCATTTCACCCAAATGGATGGAGGTTTTATTATGAAATGGGGATGTATCTTGTGCTACAGAGTGTTTGATTACCACTCATAAACATTCAGACAATAACTGAAATTATCATGTAGACATCCAAACACTATTGAGAAAACATGATTGAGTTTTTTGATAGATACCTCGAGGGAGACCAAATGAAATTAGATTTTAGCACACCATTGAGTAGGAGGAGGGAGAAAATATAGTAATAAACATTCCTTATATGCACTCAAAGAAAATTAAATATGAAATAGAAAAGGCCACGAAGGAGTTACTAGAGATGGGGCATATCAAACCCAATTCGATTCCTTTTTCTTCTTCAATTGTCTTCATCAAGAAGGAGGACAAAACCATGAGGATTTGCATTGAATATAGGGATAAGAACAAGAAAACGATCAAGAACATATACCGTATCCCTAGGATCAATGAAATTTTGGATGAGATGTATGGAGTTGTTTATTTTTTGAAGACCAATCTTCCATCGGGGTATCATTGTATTAGAGTCAGAGACAAAGACATTCCCAAGGTGAATTTATGGTGCCATTACGTGCACTATGATTTTTTTTCATGCCTTTTGAGCTGAACAACAAACTGAACACCTTCTTTCCTTCATGAAACATATATTTAAAAATAATCTAAGTAAATTTTTATTTTTTTTCTTTGATGATATTCCGATATAAAATAGGACATGGGAGGAACACTTGGAGCATATGGATGAGATTACGAGCATCATGGAGGATCAGTCACTATATGAAAATGTGTTAAAGTGTTAGGTTGGAACAATACATATCTTGTTCTTGGGTCATGTGGTCAGTGCTCATGGAGTACAACTGCATAGGGAGAAGATCCATGCCATACTGGATTGGCCACCACCCAAGAACAATACACACTTCTAGGGATTCTTTGGGATATGCATCTACTATAGGAAATTTGTAAAGGAGATATCATAGTGGGATGAACCACTTAAAAATATCATGAAGAAAGTTAAATTTATGTGGATAGAGGAGGCCCATATAAAACAAGTGAATCCTCACCATATAAAACAATTAAATACTCACCATCATGCATGCCTTCGAAAAATTTAGACAATACTTGGTAGGTGGAAATTTTGTGGTTAAGACTAACCACAACAATTTGAGACACTTCCTGGGTGAGGCATATGTCATCGATATTGAGTATGTGAAAGGGAAGGAAAAAAAAATTGTGTATTCTCTCTCCAGTAAACTAGATAAATGCTCACTTGTAGAGATTTCAGCTGAATGGAAACCTCATCTCTTTGTACAATATTCAAATAATTATTTTTTTTGTGAGTTGATGGATCTCTATGTATAGGATGACAGGTAGAAACTGGTGGATGACATCATATACTACAAGGACTACATATTCTTAGCCCCAAAATCTATATTGAAGGAGACGATTATGAGGGCTATGCATGATACACCCTTAACAGAGCATCCTGGGTACTTTAAAACTTACAGGAAGATCAAGGATAGGTTAACTTAGAAGGACCTCAAATATGATGTACTAAGACATTTGAGGGAGTGTATGACTTCTCAGTAGAACAATTCAAAGCAGATTGACCATGTAGGGTTACTACAACCATTTCCCATTTTGAAGCAGAAGTGGGAAAGCATATCCATGTACTTGATCACAGGTTTACCTAAAGTATAGGGAAGATATTGCATATATGTGGTGGCCAATTGGTTGACCAATTTTGTACATTCCTTTTCCATATCCGCATAATACAAGGAAATGCATGCAGCAAAGTTCTTCTTCAGGGAAGTATTTAAACTCCATGGGTTGTTGAAGTAGATTATTAGTGACAGGGATAGTATGTTCCTTAGTGCATTTTGGCAGGAGTTGTTCAAGTTGGATGGAAGAGAATTGACTCCTAGCACTAGTTAGCACCCCTATAAATATGGTCAGACAAATATCGTCAACAAAAGGATCAAGGGGTATTTTCATAACTATGTGTCCGGGAAGTAGAATACATGGGTCAAGTCGTTACATTTGGGAGAACATTGTTATAATAGCACTTACCACAGGTCCATTGGTATTACCCCATTCTACACATTATATGGCTATGATTCTCCTTCATTTATTGATTTGGATTTTGGGCATAGCAAGGCTCCCAAAGTGAACTATTTAATCCAATAGAGTCAAGACATCCACAAGAATCTTAATGATAATTTACGAATGGCCCAAAATCAATAAAGGGTCTATGTGGATATACACAAGGTCGAGCACACTTTTGAAGTGGGAGACTTGGTATTCTTGATATTACAACCATACAGACAATCATCAATGAATAAACATTGTGCATAAGTGATTAAACCCTAGTTTTATGGCTTTAACATGGTGATTCAGAGGGTTGGTGAGGTAGCTTATGAGATGGAGTTGTCGGAAGGAAGTAAGATTAACAATGTGTTTCATGTTTCATGGATCAAGAAGGAAATGGGGAAATAGATCACTTCTTTGACAGAGTTACCCAAATTGGATGACGAGGGGAAATTGGTGTTGGTTCCCGAGTAAGTTTTGGAGGTACAAGAGAGGAGATTGTGTAATAGGGTGATCCAACAATACCTCATTGGGTGGACATATTTTCCAACAGAAGATGCCACATGAGAAATTGAATGAATCATACACCAGTCTAACTTGTAGTTGTTTAAGGAAAAACAATCTCAGGAAGGGAGGACTATAATGTATCTTTCCAAATGATCTGTCAAGGCGATTGATGAAATAGCCTACATTATTCGCGCAATCTATAGTCACTGTAAGACAAGTATAAATTATTTATTTAATGTCATGTGGGATTTTTTTTTTTTTAAGTTACAATGAGTAATTGATAAAAAGGGTGTTTTAAGTGACTTAAGTTTATAAAGTCACATTACTTTATAAATGGTAAAAGGGTTCGGAAAGGGTCAATGAGGAGAAAAAATGAGAAGGATGACGCACTCTCACATTATGTGTATATTATTTTATAAAAATGAAATCAAGAGAGCTCTTGTGGATTTGGATCTTGGGATGAAAAACCATAGAGAGAATAATATTAGTTTTTGTGGTGAAACCATCCACTCTAGTTGGTCATAGAGAGAATATCATTCAAATATTTTCATTGGTAGTGGAGTTTATCCTTTGGTGGTTGTGTTTCTCTATGTTTGGATGAGTTTTATCTCATGGTGGTAGATTTCTTGTTTTCAGAGAACTTTCGGTTTGAGTAGGTCAATTTTTCTCATTGTTGGGTCATATCTTCTCATTGGGGATCAAGTTCCTCTTTGTTGGGTTTCATATTGGTTGAAGGGGGATATTTACTACTTGCTAGGGATGAATACTCATAGTTTACAAGCTGATATTTACACCTAGGCCGAGTTTATTCTTAGATGAACCGTTTCTTAGTGTGGAAATGAATCATTCTTCAGTTAGGGGTTACATATTTCCATAGAGGCTGATTTCATTTGGGAGCAGAAAGAACCTGATAGTGGGGGTTGTGTTTCCTAGAATAAAGGGTATATTTCCTTGGTGGATAATCATGTAGGCTTGTAGAGGCTAGGGCTATGATTTCAAATATCTTTAGAGGGGATGATTCAAAAAAACAACAAATTACAAAAATCACCTATTCTCAGTATATCATATTTGTAACAATGTTGTTCATGAGGTCACATCTATCAAGTTTCTATTAGTTTGGTAAAATTGATTGCTACTGTATTCATTCAATTTGATTTATTAATAAAGTGGATCAGATTGGTGATGTTTCTTGTTGTTATCCTAACATAGTATATTTGTTGTTCATTGTCACTTTACTATTGTATAAAATTCTTTGAATAAATGTCTATGTAGGGAAACTAAGAAAGAAAAAAAATAAAAAATAGTGGGGATATTTCATCATTTTATTTGAGTGAAGTTAACTCACAAGGAAGCTAACATTTCATATATTTATATGAGACAGATTTCCTAGATACATGGTGTTCCTAAGGTAATTGTCTCTGACAGAGTTCCCAAGTTCATATCGTACTTTTGGAAAGGATTATTTATAGGATTTGGGACAAATATGAGATTTATAACAACAGATCACCCATAATTATATGGGAAAAGAAATAGGGTAGATCATGTGATTGAGGATATCCTAAGGATGTATGCGATGGATAAACCATCAAAGTGGGAAGATTATTTACATTTAGATGAGTTTGCATGTTATAATGGGTATCATATATCTTTTCAGATGACCTCATTTGAATCACTACATGGTCGAAAGTACCACACACTAGTGAGTTGGGACAACCCAACATACAAAGAAATAATTGGACCAGAATTGCTTAGAGAAATGGAAGAGAAGATGGAAACAATAAAGCATAATTTAGAGGTCGCTGAGGATAGACAAAATATTTTTGAAAATAGAGAAAAAACACAGATAATTTAATGTGGGTGAGAATGTCTTCTTAAAAGTGAAATCTAAGAAGAGTTTACATAAATTGGGGAGTTTTCCAAAGTTGGGAGCAAGATATTGTGTACCATTTGAGAACCTGGAAAGGATTGGTCTTGTTGCATAAATTCTTGCACTGATTGCATCCATGTCCATTCATCATGTGTTTCATGTATCTTTTCTTCAAAAGTATGTTCATGATTCTAATCATAAAAATGATTGGAATGTGGTTCTGGTGAAGAAAGAAGGAGACTTTTGAGTTCAGCCAGTGTGAATATTGGACCAGAAATTCAAGATACTTCATAATTGAGAAATAGGGTTGGTAAATGTATAATTGACCTGTTACAGTCCTGAGGATGAAAACAGGGAACAAGAGAATGCCATGTGGGAGGATTACCTACATCCTTTTTAAGATTTTTGATTGTACATGTGTATATAATTCACTGAGGACAATGCATAAATAGGGGGAGGAAAATATAATACCCCTAGGATGAACCCCATTTTATAGATGTACATATTATTTATAGGCTAGTGAGATGAGATATTTTGGGCTTGAATACATTTGTATATATACATTTTGGTGTCAGAGGGTCTGTGTGATTTAGGCCGAAGAGATTAAACAAAATGTGATATGTAATCAAACACATGTTTATGAATAAAATACATCGATACTGCAGACCAAGTCAACGAAAAGAGTATGAGGGGACATAATTCCACAAGAGGGAAAGGGGGATAAGGTAAAGGAGCTAAGTCAAGGGGGCCTTAAGCCAATGAATAAAATAATATTATTCTGATGTCCTTATATTTATGTTATAATTTTATCATAAGGTCCTAAGTGAGAGGAACAAATTACCAAGTTGAGTCAAAGGAATTTCCTAGAGTGACAAGTGTCAAGATATGAACACACAATGTAATGTGGTGAAGTTCGTATAATTCCACCATCATGCTTCCAATCATTCATCGATTCTTACATCCATCATTCATACCATGGATGGAGAGTGTAAGAAGAAGTTGTACATGACTGTTACACAATAAATCCTTGGTGGTTTCGGTTGAAGAAGCAGGTTGTCAAGCTCGTGGAGCATTCTCTTTGGGTGAGAGAGTTGATGGAATAATTTTCCCCATGTGTGGTATAATGGGTGTTGTAACTCCTTGACCAACCTTTTGTTCGAAGAGATATAGAGCTCCGAGACTTTGTATTCGGGTTTTTGTTGAATCCTTACAAGGGAAGTGGGAAAACCCAAAGGAATATTGAGAAAAGAAGGGGGTACATTTCCTTGGGTGGGACTGACTGTGGGGAATGAGAGACTATCAATTGGGAACTGTTGTTGGAGTGTGTGCCTTTTCAGTGTTTCATGGAAATCTTCACAGGAGATCTATCTAAAAAATTCACAAATAAAGCTTATCAAGAAAAGGAAGAGCGATACAACATGAAGAATGAGAATGGATGCATATTATGATCTTATCAATGAGTGAGTGATCTTCACTCATATTGGCAATGAAATCCTATAATTAGGAATGCATGCATAATAGTGATGGTCTAAGATTAGAAATTCTAAAATAAAACTAGTCAGTTAACTCCCACTGAACTAGTGTGCCAGAAATAGAAATTTCTCCAACACCCCCCCTGAACATCACTATGGAGTAAAAAATGAGTCTCGGCTACTAGGCCATATTAGGTAATCATGTACAATGAAATTAATGAATATTGAATAAAAGTGAGGAAAGAGGGAAAACCATGTGGGAACAAAACCCCTCCTCAAAAGATAATGTATCAAAAGAAGAAAATGGCAGTTGTTAGGCAACTGTGTTCTTCACTGCAAGACAATCCCACAAAGTATGAAACTTATACTCACTCAAAGTCTTCGTGAATATGTAGATATATTTATGGATCTGATGAAGTCCTTTGCAAACATGTTTAGCCTTGTACCTCTTGATCCTGTGGACCAATTTTCAGCTAAAAATATTCCTTTCTGATGGAAGTGGAACCATATACAAAGTTTGATTCTTTAGGAGTGAGTCA
Organism: Picea mariana; assembly: GCA_032191745.1. Taxonomy (NCBI): domain Eukaryota; kingdom Viridiplantae; phylum Streptophyta; class Pinopsida; order Pinales; family Pinaceae; genus Picea; species Picea mariana. Next base: position 285,842 of record JASDQU010102279.1, read on the forward strand.
TACTCCTTCTGCATAGCTGATTTCCATAATGGATTTCCCACAACCTTATTGTAGTTCTTCAGATCGATGGATTGAACCATATAGCGATGCATGGGCATCGCAGGTTCTGAAGCTGAAAGTACATGAGAAGGATCATCTTGTTGAGATCGATTCATCCTCGAACCCAATGGATTCCATGTAAGGTTGTCTGCTGCGTGAACTATGTTATGTGCCTTCTTGGGCAGCTGTTGAAGATTCAACATTGGCTTCTTATCTCGTTGTACTACCTGCTTATTTACATGTACAGAATCTGAGTGCGTGGAATCATCTCTGATGTCTGAAACTGATGGAAGAACAAGAGTATATGCATGCTTCACTAGAGGTGCATGCAAAGTACTCTCCTTATGTGTAAGTAGAATAGAGGAGTCATTGTCAGAAAACTTAGTGAATTTATACAATCTTGACTTGTGATCAACCTCACCAATTGCAATGATCGAATTTTCATGCATGTCAATTATTAAAACTAAATCTGATGTAAATTCAAGCTTTTTACCTTTCTGAGTGATTTTATAAGCTGAGAGAAGATTCATAGAAAGCTTTGGAACATGTAAAACATTCTCAAAACTGCCATTGTGGAGTTCCACTCTCCCTTCTCCTGCTACTGCTACTAGAGTATCATCCCCCATGAGAATAGGGGGTCTTGAGCATGGAATCAATGAAGAGGAAACTTCCTCTTTTGTTTTCATATGATGGGATGCACTAGAATCTATAATCCATGAATCAGATGAGGAATTAATTTCAACCAGAGCATGATGATTACCTTTCTTAGGTGCATGGTCTTCTTCCTTCTTCTTCTTGGCTCCTTCAGGAATGAAGTCTCCAAGGTTATTCTTCTGAAGTATGTGCGTCATAAGATCGATCTACTTCTTCATGTATGTGGATTCTTCATGATTCAGTTTATTGCAATATGTGCACTGCTTTCTTGTCTTCTTCTTCCCTTTGGAATTTGAAGAATCTGAAGAATCTGAAGAATCCTTGAAGGGTTTGGAATATCCCTCCTTCTTTGACTCTAGATGTAATAACTCCTTTCGTTTCTGCTTCTATTTGTGATTGTATGACCCTTTTCCATCATGAATGGTGATTGCATGTGCTTTGGGATATTTCATGAGGCCCATATGAATGCGTTTTTTCTTCTCTTGTGTAAGAGACTCAATGAACTGAGCCAACATAGGCATTTTCCAATTTGTTCCAAAAAGACATCTGCCAGAATGGAAATTGGAGACATATACAATGTTTTCTAGTCCTAGCTTGTTCAAGATTGTTAGAATAACTTGTTTCTCTTGTGTAGAATTATCAATACCACATTCACCCAAGATCAAAATCAAAGATTTAAATTTAGTAAAGAAATATTGTATATTAGAAAAACTTTTAGTGTCTAAGGTATTCAACTCTACCTCAAGCATATGACCTCATATCTCATCCTTCTTTCCAAAGAGTCCTTCCAGGGTGGTCTAGATCTCATTTAGAGTCTTTTATGCAGCAAAATGAACCCATAAATCGGTGGAGATTAACTCAAGAAGTAGTCATGTGGCCTCATCTTTACGGTTCACCCATCACATCTTCTCAATCCTTGATGTAGGTTTTGTTTCTGTCATCATCGTCAAATTATACAGTCCTTTCCTTCTGAGTTGGAATTATTCCTTCGGATTCCAATAAATATAATTGTATGGTGTGAGGATTACCACCAAGTTTGACTGTATAATAGTTGTCCTTTCCATATCTTCCACTATTTCTAAGAACCCCTAAAAATTTACACTGAATCTGCAAGTGGAAAATTAAGAAATCACGACAGAAAGGGCACTTTAAGTGAAATTCGTATCAGTTTCAGGAGATGATATTCTGACTTAATTTTTGAGCAAATGGTGAGGAATCTCACCAAACGGTTGAAAAAACACTTGCAGACTGGGTCGATATACTTCCCATGGGAATCATTTCCTCAAAAACTTAACATTTTGGGAGCAATCATTGTAGAAAGGTATGACCATGGATTCATATCAGGAGGCTATCTCTCAGCTTACGTTTTGAGAAAATGGTGAGGAATATTGCCAAATGATTGAAAACCCACTTGCAGAATGGGTCAATTTACTTCTCAAGAAAGTCGTTTCCTCAAAAACTTAATACTTTTGGAGAAATTACTGCTGAAAGTTACGATCACGGATTTAGCTCACCGAAACTTTGATTTTCCTTATTTTTTGGCTTGTCTGGCTTGCTCCAAGCAACATAGCTCTGATACCATATCAGTGTTTCATGGAAACCTACACATGAGATCTAGATAAAGCATGCACAAACAAAGCTTATCAATAAAAGGAAGAGAGATACAACATGAAGAATGAGAATCAATGCATATTATGATCTTATCAACGAATGAGTGATCTTCATTCATATAGACAATAACACCCTATAATTAGGAATGCATGCATAATAGTGATGGTATAAGATTATAAATTCTAAAATAGAACTAGTGAGTTAACTCCCACTGAACTAGTGTGCCGAAAATATAAATTTCTCCAACATGCCTGAGCCTGTGTTGTTTTATGTTGTGGGTCAGACCTTAGTTTAATTACAAGTATTTGTCATGGTGGATTCATAACCCTGACGCAAGGGTGACCTACTATTGAGAGGGTATGAAGAACATAATATATTGCTAGGAGGAGTGTCTGACATCTCCACGTAATTGGTGAATTTAGAAAAATATAATTCTTCTTTTATGTGCGTGTTCACATGTTTTTATCCTGTGTATGTTTGTGTTAAATATGTTTGCTGAACTGGTACATAATTATGCATGATCATTGTGGATTTTATTGTTAGTTTCACATAATTGTTGCATATGCATGGCATGGTAGTTAATAGATGACAATTAATAGATGTTACCTCCTATTCAATATCACCAATAATGGTAATTATATTCTGCATGAGTCATGAGTTGTTGTGGGCGCTGTGAAATAATAGTCGTGCACTATATAATCCCTATTGTGTGCACTGAGAAATTAGTTGTTGAGTGAGGAAAAAGGTCGAATGGATGGGAGAATCGTCTCAATGAGTTATTCTGCTATTAGAATTGGTATCATAGAATAAAATTTATGTCACACAACTCGGGGATGGGTACCTTACATTAATATTGCAGAGTAAATTTGATATTTTCTAGTAAAGGGGACGTTATGCTTCATCTCTCAGCCTAGGAGTTTCCACCAGAGAAAGAAACAAGCTCACTATTGAGAGGCTTGCAAAGGCATGGATGATCATGATAATGGGCATTTCATGGGGATTTGTAATGAGTTTCATATTTGTCTCCTTTATAGTATCTATCTGTCACACATGGGGTATAATATTCATGAACAATGGACATATTGTGTCTCTAGTGTCCATGGTGCTTTCAATTGCATGGGTTTGTGAAGTGGCTAATTGTCTTCACACCACATGATGCAAGATATTTTCTCTTTGAGTGAAGAAAGGAAGTGTGGACCTATCCAGGGGAATAAATAAGCAACATAAAATCCAACATGAATCTCGATCTTACTTCTATTCCGCGGGATGCCTCCAAGAACTTATCTTGAGGCTACTTGTATATTAGCCATGTATCTCACCGCTTATGGAATACATTTATCTTGCATTGTGCTAAAAAGGCACATAAGTCTATTGTATTCTCTTGTTGAAACAATTTATGTCTTACCATTTTTCTCATTAGTCATTTGGTAAGGTCATTTAGTTGTAGTGTATTAGATCTTCGACTATTCGAAGTAGAAATTCCTTCGTATCTTTTTCGTACATTTGTGTTGGGAAGAATCACAGTTAGCTTTCTACTTTCCATAATGAAAGAAAATAGTAAAAAAGTGAAATTGTAGTTAACTGTCCCTAGCACGAGGTTATTTGCAATGATATCATCTTTCTCTAATTAATACGAACAATGGTATGCTACTTCATATGGGTGAAGTCTTGAATACATCACAAAAAAAAATTCTGATTGGTTGGGACTTTATTTACATGTCATCATTTCTATTTAGTTTAGTAAATAATTATCATTGAACGTGAGCAACCTATGTCCACCTAAATACAGTCCACTACTAAACTGTGAATTTTGATTTAGATTAAGTTTTATAGTTCAGATTATTTGTATAGTTAGATGGTATTTAAACTTGGCATTGGATGGTGCATCTTTATTTTCTTCCCTTATGTTTAACTATTAATTTATTTCCTGGAAAACACATAAACGATGTTGAATGGAGTAATTTATCCCACTTGTATGAGAAAGTATATGGATGACAGGAATCTTAAATGCACTTAGATGAGATAGGTGAATTTACATTTATTAGGTAGGTGAAGGATGTAGTATTCTAGAGAAATATCTAGTCTCATGTATTTTGATTTTCGTTTTTCATATAAATGTGGAGAAACGTTGAACAACTCCATTGGTTTTGTGTGTTTATGCTTTCCTCAGCTTGAACCTGAACATGGTATCATAGAAAAAATAATAATCTTCGAATATAGGAGAGCAACTTGTAGGTTGTTGGAGATCATTTCTGAGCTTCCCTTAGCCACAACGGGAAGATGATCCTTTTAAATGTCATTCTGGTGCAAAATGTTGAGGCAAAAACATTCAAAAATTCATTTTTTTGAAGGAGGTCTCCCCCTACCTGTGTACAAAGAGTGACTGAGCCTTTAGGTCGCCCCTAGAGAGTGTTTCATGGAGTGACTAGGTTCTTACACTTAAGAAACTTTTATTTCCCCGATCGATAGCCTAGAGGGTGTGGACAAGAAGTGACCAGGTTAGAAAGTTCCACGTTTTGCCTATTTCGACATACGAAAGGGTATTTTGGTCGAGATATAAGATATAAAATTGAGCCGACTATCAACAAGAGATTCATGGTGTCTAGAAGCAATAAGGAGTTATCAACATGATCGATTTTAACAGGTAAAAAATATTATGTTTGTTCTATCAAAATGAAAATTTTTATTTGGTTTGAAGATTGTTGGGAAGCAATAGTTAATGGGTTCATAGAACTAGATATGACTGATTTACAAGCCATGGCAAATTCATAGACAAATTATCTTGGATAACTCGGGAAAAAGGATAAAAATTCCCTATGGCTCATCAAACAATGGTTAGAGGAAAATATTTTCCAAAAAATCGTAGCAACAGATCATGCCAAAGAAGCATCAGATACTCTTGTATTCGCTTATTAGGGTAGAAATAAAGTAAAAAATATGAAGTTGCAGACACTCAGGAAGATTTTTGAGACTCTGCGGATGAAGGTTTTAGATTATGTGGATCATTTCATGACTCATGTCACGAGAATCATAAATCAGTTGTGCACTCATGGAGAAGACATTCAAGAGAAAAAGGTCGTTGATAAGGTACTCCAAATATTTCTTGATAATTTTAATATGGTCGTCGTCACAATACAAGAGTCAAAAGACTTGTCAACATTGATAGTTGAAGAACTCATGGAATCTCTATTAACCCATGAGAATAGATTCATTCGAAATACTAAATATTTTGAGAACTCATTTTAGTGTTAGGCCTCCATAAGCAAAGGTGTAGGTCGAGTGAATAGTATCAGAGCTAGAGGAGGTAGAGTACACTCTCAAACATAATATAGGTCAACTTAAGAATACTCAAAACAGAGAAAACAGTCAGAATAGCCACATAGAAACTCTGGAAACCAAACAGGGAGAGGTATAAATTTCAATCAACCACAATGGATTTACAAATCAAGGATCCAGTGCTATTATTGAAAGAAATTTGGTCACTATGAAAGTGAATGAAAAAATAAGTAAGATGATATGAATAGGGGAGTAGAAAATGTTACCAACCCTAAAGAAGGAACATCTGAATCAATGTTGTTTTCATGCCAAGTCATAGAAAAATAAAGTAACGGTCCTAATCTATGGTTTCCAGATATTGTTTGAAACAATCATATGATAGGTAAAAAATATTTTTTTTCTAGTTTAGATAGCTCTGTTACATATCTAATTAAATTGGGAGATGATTATCAAAAGAAAGTTTTAGGAAAGTGTGTAATTTTAGTATTGACCAAACAAGATGAAAAAAAGGATATTCATGTTTTTTATTATGTACCTAGTCATAGAAATAATCTGATGAGTGTAGACTAGATGAATGAACATGGTTATAAGGTCATTTTTGAAGGTTCCAAATGTACAATCTTAGACAAACAACCCAATAATAAAATCATAGTTAAAATACAAATGACCAAAAATAAAATGTTTCCATTGATATTGAGAAATGTAATTTTTTCACAGTCATATCCCAAAAATGTAACAAGCTCAAATGAGACTTGGTTGTGGAATCATAGATATGGTCATTTACTATTTATAAATATTAGTGTTTTACAGAAGAATTTTATGGTCAAAGATTTTCCCATTATAAATGAACAAAAAAGCTCTTGTGAGAGTTGTATTTTGGCCAAACACCAAAGGGATAGTTTTCCCGATGCTTCTTACAGAGAAAAAAAACACTTTGATATAGTGCTTACATACCTCTGTGGTCCAATGAAAAATCATTTGATAGGATTTCGTTCTTATTTTCAAACATTCATTGATGACTTTAACAAAAACCATGGGTGTATTTTCTCAAGAAAAAACCAGAGACATTTGAAAAAATCAAAGAATTTAAATATTTGACAGAGAAACATAGTGGGAAGTACATCAAAGTACTCAGATCAAATCGAGGAGGTGAGTATAAATAAGAATAATTTGCAACATATTGCAAGAAACATGGGATCAAGAGATAATTTACAACAAGATACACTCCACAATAGAATGGAGGAGCTGAAAGGAAGAATCATACAATAATTAATATGGCCAAAAGTATGATGAAGGCCAAAAGTTTTTCAAATGAATACTTGGGTGAAGCAGTTTCATACTGAGTTTATATTTTGAATTTTTCACGAACTAGTAGTCTGAAAAATCAAGTCCCTCAAGAATCCTAGAGTATTATGAAATCAAGTATTTATCCTTTTAAAGTTTTTGGTTGTGTTGATTATTCTCATGTTCCTAAATAGGTGAGAAGAAAGATTGATGACAAAGGTGAAAAATGTATATTTGTTGGATATAGTGAGCATTCTAACACATAGAGGTTGTACAATCTTATTACTAAAAAATTGGCAGTAAGCAGAGATGTTAAATTACAAGAAGATAAATCTTGGTATAACCAAACAAACAAAATGATTAAATAGATCAAATTACTTCTATATAGGAAGACAAAAAAGTGGAAGCTATAGGACAAGAAGCATCTCCACCAATACTTCCAAGATTCCAAGTACAAGGCCAAGGAGAACAAATAGAGCATAGTTTTTTGTCTTCATCTAGTAATGATTTAGATCCCACTATAGCAAATTTAAGGAACTAAAAAACTAGATCAACAACCACATTTTGCTTTTCTATCGTGCCAACCAATATATATTGAAGAAGCAGTCAAGGAAGAAAAATGGATTTGTGCAATTAACAAAGAAATTGAAGCAATTGAAGTAAAGAACACATGGGATCTTGTAGATCTCCCTATAGGTAAAATGAACATTGGAGTTAAATGGGTATATAAGAAAAAATTCAATGAGAAAAGAAAAGTAGAGAAGCACAAGGAAATACTTGTAGAAAAAGGGTTTGCTCAACAACCCGGTATTGACTATGGAGAACCATACGCTCCAGTAGAACGTTTGGATACTGTCAGAGTAGTTCTGGCAGTTGCAGCCCCAAAAAATGGCGAGTACACCAAATGGACATTAAATCAGCCTTTCTAAATGGAATTTTAGAGGAAGAGGTTTATGTGGATCAACTACCAAGATTTCAGATCAGAGGTAAAGAGTACAAAGTGTATAGATTGAACAAAGAACTTTACTATTTAAAGCAAGCTCCAAGAGCTTGGTAAAGTTTCATTGATTTTTATTTTCTCAAGAATGGGTTCAATAGGAGCAACAATGAACCCACACCTTACACCAAAAGAGATGAGACATGTAATATTTCGATAGTCTCTCTCTATGTTGATGAAATGATTTATATAGGAAATTTGTTGTTAAATGAATTCAAAGAAGCCATGCAGATTGAGTTTGAAATGACTGATCCTCATATTATGAAATGTTTTCTAGGAATTGAATTTGATCAAACTGAAAAAGTAATTTTTATTTCTGAGTAAAAATATACGACGGATATTTTTAAAAGGTTCAAAATGAACAAATGAAAGCCAACAGATACACCACTTTCAACATGTACAAATCTAAGTAAACAAGAAGAAGGAACAACAATTGATAATATTTTGTATAAGAGGCTTGTAGGCACCCTCATGTACCTTACAACTACCTAACCAGATATCATGTATGCAGTGAATTTAATTTCATGATTTATGGAAAATCCCAAAATCTATCATTGGAAAGTTGGAGAAAGAATCTAGAGGTATATTGCATGTACAACAGATTATGGAATTTGGTATTCCAATTCAAAAGATGATTCACTCGTTGGATATACAGATAGTGATTTTGTAGGTAGCATTGATGATCGAGAAATTACTTGAGGGTACGCAATTTTGTTGGGTACAGGTTTAAGAAACAACTCATCATCACAATTTATTTAGCAAAAGAAGAGTACATGGAAACAACATCAACATCATGTCATGTAGTTCGGTTGAGAAGGATCCTTAGCAATCTCATACATGAAGAGAAGGATCCAAATCCTATATTTTGTGAGAGCAGTTCAACAATTGCATTATCTAAGAATCATGTGTTTCATCGCAAGAGTAAACAAATTGACACTCCTTATCATTTCATTAGCGAGCTTGTCAATGATGATAGCATTATGCTACAGTTTTTTGGTTCAAAAGAACAATTAATAGATATTTTCAACAATCCATTTGGAAGAAATACTTTTGAATTTCAGAAACAACACTTAGGCATTTTTTGTGCTGATTTTTGCAATGGTCAAAATTAAGGGGGAGTGTTGAATGGAGTAATTTCTCGCACTTGTTTGACCAAGTAGATGGTTGATAGGCATCACAAATGCACTTATATGAGATAGGTGAATTGCCATCTATTATGTAGGTGAAGGATGGAGTTTTCTAAAGAAATATCTAGTCTCATCTATTTTGATTTTAGTTTTTGATATGAATTTGGAGAAGAGTTGAACAACTCCATTGTTTTTGTGTGTGGATGTTTGCCTCTGCTTGAACATGAACAAAGGAGAAAACAACTTTTAGATGTTCCGAGAGGAAATTTGAATAGCAGGTAGTGTGACCACTTCTAGCATATACAATGTAAGCTATAAATCCTTCGAAATGAATCTACATTTATCCTAGAGTTCGGATGAATTACAAATTAAGATTTGTTTATACAATTGTTACGAATTGGGGAAAGTTTATGGTTTTTTCAATATTTGTTTATACAATTGTTATGAATTAGGGAAATTTTATGGATTTTTCAAGTATATCGAAAATGCAATCGACAAACGTTAATGTGGCTTTCGTTCATCGGCCAAATTTGTTTCTAAGAGAAATAAGGAAACTAAAAAATAACTTGTAGCTATATGAATGACCACGACAAAGACTCATTGCTCCTGGGGCAGAGGGGAGGGGAGTGATCTTGATCTTGTCGAACCAGAGAGCTAATTGACAAAATACAATATGCGTTTAGACGCAACTATCTGAAAAAGATTCCCATCTTGTCGAACCAGAGAGCTAATTGACAAAATACAATATGCGTTTAGACGCAACTATCTGAAAAAGATTCCCATCTTTTTCTTTTTTGTGACAACATTTTATGGACTAAAGATTGTTCGAGTGCCTCCTATGGCTATGAAACCTCAAACTTAACTTCTTGATTGATAGTGCATCTAAACCCCAAATTTAACTTTCAGATTGATAGTGCATCAAACTATTTATGGTTCACAATAAAATTTTCTTCAAAATGAAAGTATGAATTTAATATTAATCATAAGTATGAATTTAATATTAATCATTGAAGAAATTATATTTTTTTCATGGTGAGAAGTAAAAAACATTTATTTATGAATATATATTTTTTTACATTTAATTTAATTATTTAAGATGAAAATTATTTTTTTAAATTATTTTATTTAAAATGGATATATAAATATTTTATTTATAATGAAAATGTTTTACTTTCAATTACCTTATCTTTATAAATTTGATATTTTTTTTTTTTTTTTTATCTAAAATGAAGATTATTTTTTTTTATATATATGACTAACTCAAAATGAATTATATATCCTTTCATACTTTTTAACACACAATAACTTACACTCCCATATAATGAACTCTTGGAAATACCAAACTTCAATATATAAAAGAAAAACAAAACATATATTAAAAGAAAACAAAACAAGCAAACTTCGTTATAAGTGAAACATCATATATTAGACTTACAACCATGACTTATAAAATATGAAAAACCAACATTATCGATGAAATTTTAATTTCACTTGGGACACTATTCAATCATAGGCTAAATTATTTGGATTTCACGTAATTACATACTCACTAAATACGTTATTATTAGTAAATGTCACAATATTACTGAAAAATCAATAAGGATAACAATATTTCCCTCGTATCTAATGAATATCTAGATTCAAATGTCAAGGTCACGACCAAGCCACACCAAATTGGTGTATGAAACTCTCTTGTTTGTGGGACAAGGTACCACCCTAATTGGTGTAAAGTCTACGGACGTATACATACCTTCCCTCTGGATTTGAACTTGTGACCTTTTAAGAAAAAACACATGTTCTTAACCATTAGGTCCACTCAAGTTGTATATAGCCAAGGTTTTGACCAACAATAAATAACATAATAGAATTGTATAATTTATAAAGATATTTTTTTGTGGATAACAATAAACAAGAGTTGCATGATAGGGTAGTCCCTGCCTATTATTGAACTAAGATGCCATGTAACACTAGTGATGGAGATAAGATTAATATGTATATAGTAAGTATCAAATCGTACAACTGCATTTGTTGCGTCTTCCAAGCCAAAGAAAAACATTTTGCATGGTTTCTTTAATGGAAATGAACTCCGCGTCAACAAAATGGTGATTTATTTGTTTAATTTTTTCGAAAGGCATAGAGTCATTTGAAGTTAAGGCTGGCATCCTTATACCTTACGTCAAGCCATGGATCGAGTCCTCCCCACTACCATGTTTATAACTCTTACCACAAATTCCAACCATCCCAGTATCACCAGCTCAAAATCCCTGCAATCTTGATGAAAAAACCAAACCCTCTGAATGCCCTTCTTGTTCTCAGTACTACGAATATATTTCTGAATTTTTATCTATTTTCGAAATAGAGAAACAACCATTGTTGATTGCCTCTGCATTGTGAGAGATCGAGGCAGGTACAATAGAGAGCTCTAACCTCTAACGGTCAACGAACTACCTAATATCCTCTCAATTCCCTGAGTAATCACCAGATTTTTTAATGCAACCTGCCAGTCCTTCAGTGCACAGATTTCTTGTCAATTGGTTTTTCTGAGCAATTGCTCCCCTAATAGCTTTATTTTAAAGCCTTATTTGCCATCGCAGCAGTCAATCGGAATATCCATCATCTCGCATTGAACTTTCACACCCGACTTGCGTGGCTTTTGAGCAGTGAGCGAATAACAGGGGTTGAATGTGTTGACCACCATTTGTATTATGGTTTGGCGTTGCTTTCGCTCCGGATATGTTAACGTAGATTGATTTAACGCCCGATTTAGGCATAACTGAACTCGCACGAGACATCGTCGTGCTTCCTAGCAGCGATGGTTTGAATCCCGGTCCCCTCACTACGTTTCCCCACCTGCCCTTCACTTGCGCCGCCAAAGAAGACCTCTTCGATTTTCCTCAGGGGACAACTGACATCGTCGGGATGAAATCAAATGAACGACGCTGACATGGGATACATGGTCAGCTAATACTTACTAGTCGATGTCGAACATCGACACAAAATTAAAATCCGCATGAACTATGGAAAACTATTATCAAACACAAATGTTAATAAACCTCCACCATTAGTTGTGCAATAAAACTCTCAATTTTATATCCAATAACAATATAGAGAAATAATATTAGTTTTATTATTTAATTGAAAAAATACAAACTATTATATTAAATTTTGGAAAATTTAAAAAAAATAAAAAGCAAACTAAACAAATACCTGGTAACTATGGACTACTTACTATATTCCTAGGCCCCTTTTTCAGGGACTAATAACATAATTAAAGAACTCATAATTTGGTTACTAGGATAAGTGTTTAGATATAAATAAATAACATAATTATCATGGTCATAAACGGGTAATGGAAAAGTTTGCTAGGATGTGTAGATAAATTTTTCATTTTATTGTTAATAGTTGGTAAGGTAATCAAACATAATTTTTTTTTTATAAATATTTAGAAAAAATATAAATTTTAATGTATTAATGTTTACATATTATTATATTATCAACAGTTTTATTTATATTTTATTAAATCATTTAAATTTTTTAATTTATTCATTAATTATATACTATCAATAGTTTTATTTATATTTTATTAAATCATTCTAATTTATTTATTTATTCATTAATTATGTTGAAATAAAATAATTATTTTATTTTTTTATAAATAAAATAATTAAGAATTTAATTAATTAATTAAATCCTTTCAATTATTTTATTTTTTATAAATAATTATTAAATACAAACTTTGATGTATAGAATTATATTGAAAGGAATCATCGTCAACGTTAAATGATTTATGAAAAGCGTTCGGATCAAGAATTTATCAAAAAGTGACAAATAAAGAGTTACATCAACAATTTATCAATTTTTTGGTTTGTTAGGCCATAAATATTCCTTCTGACATGAATATCTATAGAATTCCATTCACTTGAAGATCTAATTTTATGCCACTTAAATTTTGATTTCCAGGTTGATGCTGAAGTTCTCATAGCTTTGGATTTATGACGGGCATCGCTAATCAAATGTTAAAATTGTCAAATTCCAAAATTTAAATTAATATTCTTCAAAATAAACTAATAACCACTTTCTTAATTAACTTAGCACCCCTACATGCTAAAATTTTAATTGGGACTCTGTTCGCTTAAAGAGGCCCAGCATCGAATCAAGCTCTTAAAGTTTACTCCCTCGAAAGATCGAATTCTATGCATGTAATTTCTCGTTGTCAAATTAACGTTTGACGTTCTCATTATTGAGGTGAGCTTGAAGTTTTAATGTACAAATCCGTAAAGGATTTCGATGGTAGGGTTGATTCCAAGTTCTTTTTAGTTGGGAAAAGACATCTAAAAAATTTGGCCTTCAAATTCAGAAAAGATTTTGTGTTAGAATAATGAAGACATGTTTAGAATGTATTAAACTAAAAATATTGTTTTAGAATTTGTTTGATTGTTAGGTAAATTGGGGTTGAAAATGATTTGAGATCCACTTAGATAGAAATGTAATCGGATTATAAATATAATCGATTTATTTGCATAATTCAAGTTGTGTGAGATCCGTCTCACTTGTGTGCGATTCCATCGTTTTATAATATCAGAGCTCAGGAGAAGAAAGCCACGGCATGAGGGAGCTGTGCGAATTTGTTGAGAAAGCGGCCGCCTGCCACTACCGTGAGCGTGAGGAAGTTGTTCGTTGATGTTGATGTGAGGAAGCGTTGAGTGTCTCTTTGGTTGTCGTCCTTGGTTGTTCGCTGCTGAAGATAATGTTGTTCTCTCCATCTGCGTGCGTACGATTCTGAGTTGTGGAGCTGAGTGCACTGTTCTCTCCATCCACGTACGCTGCCCAGGAAATTAAATATTCCTTTTGTTAGCTGTCTCTTGGAGCGTCTGTTGTTGCTGCCAACCTCCTACGAACTAGAGCTAACGTCCCACCTCCTATGAACTAGAGCTGCCATAAATCTAGAGTTGCGTTTGCTTGAACCTGTGTGCTCTGTTTTAGAGCTATGTTCGATCTAGAGCCCGCAAGGTTTTGAAGCGTTTTCTGCTACCCTACGCTGTAACGTTTGCCTGAAGTTTTTGGTGTATTCGCATTAGAGCTAGAGCTACAATTTGAGGAGTAAGATTGCTGCTTGCTGATTTAGAGCAGAGTTGGTTGTTGCGCACATTTACTTGACTGAGTTCAATCAAAAGGAGGAGCCTGCACAAATTCATAGACACAAGGGATCACAAGTGCTGACTTGCATCAACGAAGGAGACTGTGTGAGAGGTAAAATCCAGCAATTTTTGTTTTTTTGTTTTGGCGAATAATATTTGAATTATTTGTGGTAAAAGATGGCAAACCCTCTAGCTGATTCATATTTAAATAAATCCAAACTTGATGGAGAAAACTATGTAAACTGGAAGTTTAAGCTAACCACCATTCTCTAGGCATAGAGCCTATGGACGATTGTCAAAGATGATAAGCCCAAACACACTGTTGTTGCCTCGATTCCAGATTGGGATAGGCGAGATATGAAAGCGAAAGTGCTGCTATGCATGTCCCTAAAGGATAACATCATTCCTCATGTAAGGGATTGTAAAACTTCCAAAGAGATGTGGGCTGTTCTCAAAGGTTTGTTCGAAATCTATAAGGTAAACTGCATTTTATTTTTAAAAACTTAGCTACTATCTATCAAAATGGAAGCCAATGAAACCATAAACAATTTTGTTTCCAGAATTAAAGATTTAAGTGATAAGCTGGGTGACATTGGTGAAAAAATTTCTAGTAGCGATTTAGTAACTTTTGCTTTGAAGGGTTTAGTCCAAGACTATAAAGTCTTTATTTCAGCACTCTCAGCTAGACAAATGCCTCCTACATTTCATGAATTGGCTGAGATTCTTCTTCAATAGGAACTGATCCAGATCCAGGAGGCTTCCCAGGACTAGAAAAGGCTCAAAAATGAAAGTTCTTGGAATCAGATGAAACCAATTCCATTGTGACCGGTTCATCGTGTTGATTCTAACCATATATTTACTTTCTCAAACGGGCTTTGTATGCAAGAGTTATCACACTATGATAGCTAAAAAGTCAACAGTCAAACTGACAAAAAGTTAATGCTGATGTCAGCATGACATCCCCATGCTGACATCAACAAAGTGACATACATTAGCATGACAACAGGGTGACTAGCTAGTGACAGGGACCAACAATATGCTGACACGTGGGAGCATACCGTTTTGACAAGTGGCAAGTTTTTGACAAAGGTTTTGGTGCCACATGGCCCAGAGGTTGGCTGCCACGTGGCACTTGGTTACTAGTTTGTGGATTGTTTGCAAAAATATTGTAGATTAGCAGGAATCAAACTCGGGACCTCTCCCAATTAGCATAGTTCTTTCACAAAGTCTTGAATGCCATTGCATCATGATGGTCCTTATTATAACATAGCACAGTTATTATATTTAAAGTATTTTAATGTGTCAAAAGGAGGCGGAAAGGGTTGGGGTTAGGCCCCAAAACATGGTTTTGTGCCATTACATGCACCCACAGTTAACCACACTCGACAGTGGTATGCACGTATGGAGGGAGCCCCAATTCTATTGTTTGTTGGTATGTGACCCGACGCTTGATATGTGACCTGTCACATAACCGACCACTCCAAACATGGGCGCGACTAGAACATTTGTTTTAGCCCGAACTTTTATGGGATTGGACTCGACTGTATCCCCTTGTAAATTGGCATGCACGATATTCCTTTAGCCCTAGGTTTCAGGGATTTCCCTAAATATGTAACATATGACCGTGTATTTTGCAGGAGAGGCCAGCGTGCAGCCCATAAGGGGCTAGTGCATGGCTCTATGGTTATTGCATGTGACCATTATAGGGGGCGCATGCTAGGCATGAGGGGATTAACCTATTATTAACATAAAGTGGGTTTTATGTTATAGTTTTTGGATTATATTTTAATTTTTATGCCTGTTAATAATTTTATGCCTTTTTGGGAGATATTGAGCTCTTTTTGAGCCCAGATTTTGGGAGGAAGTTGGGGAATGATAACCAACTTCAGATATATAAAAACCAGGTATGTTTGAGCCAATGGAGGACAATCAGAGAATATTTATGCTAAAGCAAAGCCAAGCCAAAGCCATTTTTATGCAGGGAAGCTGTTGAGGAGCAGACGCTTGTGGGCCATTTTTGGTAGCTTCGGTCATCTGTTTTTCATGTTGTTTCTTTTGCTGGGTTCTAGAGATCTAAAAGAACATTACCAAATCATTCTTGTATCCTTATGGAACTATTGTGATGTACTTATTGAGCTTTGAACATAAATACGAAAGCCTCCCCCACTAAGACAAAGGCTTGGAGACATAGGAAATTTTGTGTCGAACTCTGTTATCACTTCTCTTGTTATGGTTTGATGTTCTTATTGATTTAGTTCAGATCTGTACATTGTCTTATGTCTTCTATGCTTCTTCATTAAATCCTTCCTCTTTCATTCAGCTTCATAAATGGTTAATTAACATATACAAATAATAACTCAACCACAACCATTAAAAGATCTTTTTCAGATCAGGAAGAGAGAATGAAGAATTTTGATCTAGATTTAAGTGGCTCAAATTTGGCATTGATTGGAAGAGGAAAAATATCATACCATGGGAAACCATGGGATAGCAACAGAGGTCGGTTTCAAGCAAAGTAGAAGGGTATGACACATCTTGATTCTTATGTTAAGAGAAATGTTGAATGTGATTATTATGGAAAACCAAGACATCTTGCTAAAGATTGCTATAGAAGAAAGAATCATGAATCAAATCAGAGACATAGAAGGCATAATGGAAATTTCATGAATAGAGAAACTTCAGTTAATGATGGATTTAAAAATCTTAAAATGTTTATTTCTGAAGCCGGATTGTCTGCTAAAACTGATGATGAGAATGCTTGGTTCATAGATTCTGGTGCATCATCTCATATGACTTGTAATAAAGAATGGTATGATGAATATTATGAGAAAACTAATGGCACACACATTTACCTAGGAGATAAAAAATCACATAAGGTCCAAGGCTATAGAGTAATAAGTGTGAACTTACCTACTGGAAAATTGAGACAGATTCAAAATGTGATGTATGTTCCTGGTATTAAAAAGAAATTGATATATGTTTCAACTATCACTGATAATAATCTAAAAGTGGAATTTGGTAAGTTGAGGTGTGTTGTGAAATATGCCCAGAATCACTATAGGATTGTTTCCATAGGTACCAGGGTTGGTGGATTATATAAATTGGATGTGATAATGAAGCGTCATGTTGCATTGACATCCACAACAATGTCAATATAAGAGTTATGGAACCACAGGTATGGACACCTAAATTACAATGATTTGATGTTGTTACAATGAAAAACTATGGTAGAAGGTCTTCCTACTATGAGGAATGATCAATTTCCATGTGAGGCATGTGCACTTGGTAAACAACATAAAGAGGAGTTTCCTATTCATACAGAGAAAAGACAAACAAACACTCTTGAATTAATTCATATTGATGTATGCGAACCTATGCAAACTAGGTCACTAGGTGGTGCTTCCTACTTTATTATTTTTGTTGATGATAGATCTAGATATACATGGGTCTATTTCATCAAAAGAAAAAGTGATGTATTTGAGTACTTCAAAAAATTCAGAACTATCACTGAAAAACAAACAGGAAAAAGTATTAAGTTCTTAGATCTGATCAGGGTTGTGAATATACATCAGGTGCATTTAAAAGTTATTGTAAAATTCATGGGATCCAACAACAGTTTACAACACCCCATACACCTCAGCAAAATGGTGTTGCTGAGAGGTGGAACAGAACACTGGTGGAGTGTGCTCGCAATGTCCTTCAAGGTAAAAACATTTCTAATAGTTTTTGGGCAGAATCCATTAACACTGATGTTTATTTAAAGAATCGTAGTCCAACTAGAAAATTAGATTTGCAAACTCCTTTTGAGATTCTTTATGGTTATAAACCCGATGTCAGTCATTTAAGAGTATTTGGATCCACTTCCTTTGCATATATTCCAAAGTATGAGTGAATAAAACCTGAAGCAAAGTCAATCAAGTGTGCTTTTATTGGGTATTGTACTGATCAAAAGGCATACAAATTTTTTGATCCCAGCTCACATAATTTGTTTGCAAGTAGAGATGTGTTGTTTTATGAGAATGCAGATAAAGTTGATACAATGAATGATGCAGATGCTTGGCATAATGATAGTGATAAACATGTCAAAATAGATGCAATGGTTAAACATGAATAAGAACAGGTACAGGTACAGGTTCAAGAACAAAATGAAAGAAATATGGACACTTCAAGTAAGTAGGATGCATCAAGTGGAGAAGAGTCACCATAGAGAAGGAGATGAAATGGAAGCAGTGGAGGACCAAGAATGTTATCACAACAAACTCAACCACCTATAAGTTATAAAGACTATGCATTTATGTCTCATGTCATGAATGTTGTAGAACTTGTAAACTATGATCAAGCTAAAGAACATGACGAATGGAGAAATTCTATGAATGATGAATATGATTCTCTTATAAAAAATCAAACATGGGAATTAGTTGAGCTGCCTGAAAACAAAGTCCCTATTGGAATCAAATGGTTGTATAAATCTAAATTTAAAGAAGATGGTAGCATTGACAAATATAAGGCAAGACTAGTTGCAAAAGGGTATTCACAAAAGGACATAATTGATTATGAAGATACTTTTTCACTAGTGGCTAAATTGAATACAATTAGAGTACTGATTTCCTTAGCTACAAAACATAATACGAAGTTACATTTAGGGTGAAATCATGAAGATGTGTTACACTTTTGCTTGTTTTATTAGAAAAAAAACTGTATTTTCACAAGTTCTTCAACTTTCGACATACAAAAGTATTTGTTTTATTTAGAATTTCACTTTACAGTAAAAATAAAACTTGTGGCGAATTGTGTTAGCTTTCCAATGACTATTTTTCATTTTTTTTTTAATAACGGTTTGCTATGTCAATTTGACAATTGTTTAACTGTATGTTCTTTAAACATGAAAGGAATGATAATGAGTTAATTTTTTCTACAACAATGTATCTATTATTAAACTTATGTTTTTAAGAAACACAATATACTACAACAATCCACAGAGACTCTATTTTACTATGACTATAATTTTGAATCTAATGGATGAATATTATAATTTCTAGAATTTTTTTAAGTTGACCAAGCTGAAAACGTTGCAGATTTTAAACACATGTTTTTCTACACCTTGTATCTATCTTAATTTTGACTTAAACCTAAAATTTAAATAGAACCTTTTGAAAAGAATAATTTAAGGATTATGAATATATTTTTTTCAAATTTTTTTATCGTATATTTTTAGAGATACCGATATTTCATTTCACTGAATCATAATGTGTGCTGAAAATATTATGTAGTGTTTTTTTTTAAATTAAATAAAATTAGATAAAAATAAAGAAAATAAAACAAAATTATAATAATTGAAAGTAGATTCAATTTTGAAAATGCTGGTGTCATTTTCAAAACTAGATTCTCAGTATTTACAGGTGTCCAGAACCTCTGAAGTTCAGTTAAGCTTGGGGCAATTCTTTGGTTTTAGTTTTCAATCCCAATTTCCTTTTTTCGGCCGAAAGACTAAAATCTAATAGAAACCATCAAAACTGAATGGTTTCCAAGGTTTTTGTCTGAAAAAACATTCTTTTGGCCGAAAGTATGTCGAGCGAATTCCGTCAGTTAGAAAAAAATGAAAAGACACGTCGTATTGTTTCATTTCGCGCCAAATTGTACATATCGGATGGACAGACAGATATAAGCTCGGGGATAGGGATTTCAAAGCATTTCTATTATTGATTGCAGTTGTATTCTTTTATTTTTTTATTTCTTCCCTCTATTCCATAGGCTTAATCGGAGGATTGATTTCAATACATGGTGGTTTTCTAGAGCACTTAAACAAAGTTTCGAATCATATTTTTGGTTTTTGTTGAATAAGGTAATTGATGTTTGTTCAAGTTTTTATTTGAATAATAGTTTATATGTTGAAAGGTAAATGTTGAGCATTTTTTCAAGGTGAAGTATTTGTTGAACATATATTTTATAGATAACTATAAAATTCATGGGAAACAAAAGTTTGCGCAAGAGAAAATATGATCGCACTCGAGATGACACTTGCCAAATCAAACAAAGGAAAGAGCTTTATCAAATAAAGAAACAAGAACATGAAAATATTCAAGAAATAAACGATGATAATGTCAATAGAGATTTTTGACAAGAAGAAGTTTAACCAGGTATGCATGCACATATGATGATCGAGCACACGACACACATTGGGACTATATTCAGAAAGTACAGAATTCAAAGTATAGAATTCAAATTTAAAATATTGTAAATTTAATATAATTGATTGTAATTACAAATTGATGTTTTTCAAAATTTATATAAATAAATTCGTCTCATAATGTTGAAGAAGACGTTGAAACAAAAATTGAAGTAGAAGACGTTGAAACCGAAATTGAAGAAGAAGATGAATCACCTATAGGTATGTACATAAATTTAGATAATACAAGATGAACACTCAAATATATATAATTTATTGAATTTATGTTTGTGTTATGTTTTGTAATATAAACTTTAAATTGAAATATGCAGGAGAATCTATCAACATTGATGATGAAATATTAGAAAATGTTGATACTAACAAATTTGGGAAGAAAAAATCTAAGCATTATATAAGATATCAAACTAAGAATATGTATAATACTTTTTTCAAAGAAGAATCACTGACTGTACAAGCTCAAATTTTACTTTTTCTAATGAAGTCAAGAAAGTTAAAAGAAGCTACGTCATTATTGGGTATTCAAAAGTCGACAAAGGATACAAAGGTGACACATAATGTATTTAACAATATAACTAGTGTATTAAAATATTTTGAAAAATCTCGAAAAGACAATGTCCATGTTCCATGCAGAGCAATACAAACAATAGTTGTTTCATCTAGCAATATAAAAGATCGTTTAAAACGCACATGGAAAAAACAATGGTAAAGTAAAGAAAAACATTACACAAACATAGAAAATTTCTCTTCCAAATAGATGTAAATGGTGAATCATCTTGTTGGACAGTGATTTCTAGACAACCCTACAATGATAGAATTGCAGAAAATGTTAAATAATTGGCCCGTAATTGTTGGTTGGAAGAATCGCGTGATTCACAACATATAAGGGATGTGTTGCGACGAAGAATAATATGAAATAAATATGAAGAACATCCAAAACATATATTTCCAATGACACAAGCAAAGTTGTTTAATAAGTTCAAAGAAGAACATAAAGAAGAGCACAAAGAAGTTAAAATTTCCGTCAATACACTTGTTCAACAAAAAAAATAGTTTGTTAGACCCATCATTGTTTGTGACACGTGTTGTTGTCATTATCATGTGGAGTTTGAGTTGTGTTACGACACTTTTTTTTTATTTTGGTAAAACTTTATGGCCAAGTTCACCTCCTCCTTCCACATTTCGTGTTTTTATATCTGAAATTGATGCAGGAGCATCCACAATTCATCATACGAACCAACGCAAGGAGAAAGAAGAGACAGCTGGACAAGCCAGCAAACCTCAAATTTTGAATTCTACCTTGGTATTGTTGCGTCGCCGTTTTTCTAAAGGCATTCAAAGCTGAGCGCACTTGTAATGTAATGTAGATAAGCAGACATTTAATGGCTTTAATGCTGTTAGATAGAAATTAGTTGTAGATTAGACAATTTTTACTTCCAGGAGGGAAAACGAATATAGGCACCCTCCTTGTATAATTGAGATTATTATTTAGCATTAGGACAGAAGCAAGGGAGAACAGAGCAGAGAGCCTATGAGAAACCCCATGTACATACATTGAATTAATAGGAAAGATTTGATTCAATCTCATGGATGTGTTTGATCTCTGTGTGCTGTTGATATTATGCTTATGCATGTTTGCTTCTCTTTATGATTATCTTTTATATGCCGCATATGTGATTGCGTATCAGGTTCATAACCTGAGGAAATGAGTTTCAATTGATTCTCTTCTTAAGCCAGGAGATTCCTGCATAGAGTGCAGTTGAATTCCTCCGCATAGAGTGCGTCGAGGAGGCTAAGCAGTTGAACTTTTGTTTTCTCTTGCTCGGAGTGAGTTGAGTTGTTCGAACCGTGCAGGTGAGTAAAGGTCGAATTGAAATCTCAGAGCCGAGTCTGAGAGAAGGAGGACTGGACCGTGTTAGCAGGATTGCACGGGTCTAGACGGCTTCAACACTTTGAAAGCTGTTGGAAATCGAGAACAGGAAGAATGTGAGAAGTCTCTGAAGGAGTCAAAGAGAGACAAAGCTCAGGAGGGATAGTTCCTTGCGAGCATTTCAGGGACAGACCTGGAAGAGATTGAACCAAGGAAAAAACTTAGAAGTTAGAGGATTCTCAAGAGGAAGAGAATCGACGAAGTGTAACTCCAGTGAAGTTACGCGAAATCCCAAGGACCGTTAGATCGTGGTGGAGTTGCGTGGAAGAGAATCCGTAAGCACAGGTGTGGAGAATCAAAGTCCATCGAACTTTGGGGTTTCGGCATTCGGGGATTGGTAAGGTGAGAGTTCTACCCCTCAAGAAATCACGAGTTGCGATTCCCCAAATCGATCTGAGTCGTTGATCGGAGAGGGGACACGTGGCGTGGGATCCCTGAGGATCAGGGTTCAGCGTTCGGCATTTCTCGGAGGAAAGAGTTCAACCTCTTTGAAATCATGACCGACGATTTCCCGAATTGATTTGAGCCATTGATCGGAGAGGGGAGACGTGGCACAGAATCCTGAGGAGTCGGGATTTGAGGTTTTGCAAGTACTGTGACCTTGTGCAGCAGGAGACGTGAATTCCCGAATCGCGATTTCCCGATAGCACAAGTGGGGGGAACAGGTGTCAAGGCGTTAGACCTCACCATGAAGTGTTGACAGGTGGCATCGGAGAATCGGGGTTCGGGGTTTTGTGATGTAAGAGAATTGCAACCAGTGAAATCGTGATTCCGTGATCCCCAATCGCACAAGCGAAGAAGGTGACGTAGCTGAGTGGAACCTCCAGAGCAAGTGGAGAATAGGTGTCATCGGACTTCGGAGTTTCGACGTTCGGTGTTTCGGGGTTTTCAACCACGAAGAAACTTTGTATCGCATATTCGTGATCCGCGAAATCCTGAAGAGGACATGGCAAGGTGGGTCCACAAGACATAGTGGGAGACAGGTGGCATCAGTTCGGAGTTCGGTGTTTTGGAATCAAAAAGGGCAGTGAAACATCACATCGCCATTCCCGAATTCTCGATAGGGAAATTCCCGATATCCGAAAGGGTTGACTGTTGACTATCGGGGTTCGGGGTTTGGAGCTGTTTGCGCATCGTGCTAGCGAGAACCGCGAACTCCCGAGTCGCGATATCCCAATTTTTGAAGCGAGATATTGCCGAAGGATTATTGTGGGTGACTCGTGATTCCCGAGGGGAGTTGGAAGAGCTCAGACTCTTTGGGCCCGTGACTTGAAGAAGGTCCTGGTGGGAGCGGCTGCTCGCTGAGGGGCAGGTTGCATCAGGTGGTATCAGAGCACGAGTGTCTTTGTTTTTGAAGCAGAGACATAAGAGACATAATGCCGCCCAAGAGGGAAAGGCAGTCACCTGATCGTGAGGACAGGGATGTGCGAAGAAGGGGTAGGCCAGCAGGAAATCCAGCAGGAAACCCAGAGATGGAGCATCAAATACAGGATCTCATGGAGAGACTCGAAGATATGGAGACCACCCAGAGGCGTGGAGCTGGTACAACAGAGTTCAGCGACTCTGGGGTAGAAGAGGAAGCTGGACATGACCAAGAAGAGGTCACAGCCGAAGATGCCTCGACAGAGAGGTTGATCAGGGCTATTTCGAGGATGAGCTCGAAGACGAAGATGGATATTCCCGTCTATGAGGGAAATTTAAACGTGGATGAGCTACTGGATTGGATGTGAGCACTCGACACCTACTTCGACTAGGAAGACATCGAAGAGGACAAGAAGGTGAGACATGCTGTCACCAAGCTGAAGGGACATGCAGCCTTATGGTGGGACGAACTGCAGGTGGACAGGCGTTCCAAAGGTAAATAGAAGATCAAGAAATGGGATCGAACGATCGCCAAGATGAAGGTGAAGTTCATTCTGAGGGACTACCAGATCACTCTATTCAGGCGCATGCAGAACCTGAGACAGAAGATGATGACGGTGAAGGAGTACACCGAGGAATTCTACAGGCTCAACATTCGAGCTGGTCATCGGGAGAGTGATGACGAAAAGGTGGTAAGATACTTGAATGTTCTCAGGTATGACATTTAGGATGAACTGAGTATGGTCACAATTCGAATAGTTGAGGAAGCGTACCAGATGGATTTGAAAGCTGAGGAGAAGTTGAGCCGCAAGCAGGGACAGCGAGGGCGAGGCAGAAGCCAGCCAAGAGGAAAAGTTGTTGTTCAAGAGAGAACACAGAAGCCCAAGGAGGAGTGGAAGAAGCCTCAGGGAAAAGTTGAAAGAGGTGGAATCTCATAGCAGAGGCAGCAGAATATTGAGTCGAGGAGGTAGTGACCGGATCAGCAAAGAGATTACGCTGATGCCAATTCATTTCCTCGTACCTGAGGTAGAGGCAGAGGTCGAGGAGGAGTTATCACATGTTTCACGTGTGTTAAAGATGGTCACAAAGCAGTGGATTGTCCAGAGAGGAAGATGGACAGAGGAAACGCTCATGTTGCTGAGGCGCAGAGGCATGATGTTGAAGATGAAGACGTTGGAAGCGGGAAGTCACTGACAGTGCATAAAGTTCTCTTGAAACCCGAGAAAGAGGTGGAGGATACAGCTCAAAGATCTAGACTGTTCCGGACGACTTGCAAGACCTAGGGCTGGAAATGTAAGGTTATAGTGGACAGTGGGAGCACAGATAATCTCGTTTCAATCGAGATGGTGGAGAAACTGGAGCTGAAAACGAATAAGCACCCGAGTCCATACAAAGTGACGTGGCTGCAGAAAGGACACCAGGTATGTGTTACAAAACAATTCTTGGTAAATTTTAAAATGGGTGATTATAGGGATGAAATTCTGTGTGACGTTATACCCATGGATGTCTGTCATGTATTATTGGGAAGACCATGGAAGTTTGACAGAAATGTGGTTCATGGTGGGAGGATGAACACATACACCTTGGAGAAGGATGGAAAAACACATACACTACTTCTGGGGAAGGATAAGGAAGTGAAGCCGGAAGTGAGCAGTATAATACTTCTCATGAGTGGGAAAGAGCTTCTCACAGAGTTGGAGAAGGATGAGGATCCACAATTCATTGTTCTCAGGAAGCCGAGAATTGTCCTGACAAGCACAAGAGTAGATGACTTGCCGGACGAGATTCAGGAACAACTTGGAGAGTTCGCTGATATCATTGTGGATGAACTACCTCGTTTGTTGCCACCGATGAGGAGTGTGAGTCACCACATTGACCTCATACCCGGAGCAAGTTTGCCAAATAAGGTAGCATACAGGTTGACGCCTCAGGAGAACGAGGAGGTCAAAAAGCAGGTACAGGACTTACTTGACAAAGGACTATTGAGGGAAAGTCTTAGTCCATGTGCTGTTCCGACAGTACTAAGTCCGAAGAAGGATGGAGGCTGGAGGATGTGTACAGACTCCGGGGTGATAAATAAAATTACCATCAAGTACAGGTTTCCATTGCCGAGAATGGACGACTTGATGGATTGCCTGAGTGGGGCAAATTATTTTTCAAAAATAGATCTCAAGAGTGGATATCATCAGATCCGGATGAGAGAGGGAGATGAATGGAAAACAACATTCAAAACAAACGAGGGTTTGTATGAATGGCTAGTCATGCCGTTTGGCTTGACAAATGCACCCAGCACTTTTATGAGGCTGATGAATGAAGTCCTGCGGGAATTCATTGGCAAATTTGTGGTTGTATACCTGGATGATATTTTGATTTTCAGCAAGACGAAGGATGAACACTTGAGGCATTTGGCCATTGTGATGAGGAGGTTACAGTGGGAAAAGTTGCTGATTAATTTGAAGA
Source organism: Picea mariana (assembly GCA_032191745.1). Taxonomy (NCBI): domain Eukaryota; kingdom Viridiplantae; phylum Streptophyta; class Pinopsida; order Pinales; family Pinaceae; genus Picea; species Picea mariana. The sequence goes on from JASDQU010102279.1 coordinate 311,904, forward strand.
AGTGTTCCTTCATGTAGACATAACTCATTTATTTGGGTTTTGTAATCTCGACAAATGAGTTGAAGATGGATCCTGAAAAGGTGGATGTAATCAAGAATTGGCCATCACCAAGGAATGTTTTTGAGGTAAGGAGCTTCCATGGTTTGGCTAGCTTCTACAGGAAATTCATTCAGAATTTTAGTGGGATCAGTGCGACAATGATGGACACTATGAAGAAGCGGCATAAAGTTTTCCAGTGGATAGTAGAGGCTGAAATAAGCTTCAATTTGTTGAAGCGAAATATAACGGAGCAACCAGTATTAGTGTTGCCAAATTTTCAGAAGACCTTCCAAGTGAAATGTGATGCTAGTGGGTATGCTGATAGAGGGGTTTTAAGTCAGGATGATAGACCTGTGGCATACTATAGCGAGAAGTTGGATGATGCGAAGCTGAAGTACTCCACGTACGACAAAGAGTTCTATGCCATCATACAGGCATTGAAAAAGTGGAGGCACTACTTGATACCCAAGGAATTCGTTTTGTATAGCGATAATCACGCATTGCAGTTCGTGAGTCAGCAGGAGAAGCTTAATCAAAAGCATGCGAAGTGGGTGGAATATATGAATAATTTCACCTTTGTCATAAAGCACATTTCAGGGACTGCAAACAAGGTAGCTGGCGCCTTGAGTCGAAAATGTTTATTGCTGCAGGAATTCAAGGTCAAGACTTTGGGTTTTGAAAACCTGAACGATATGTATGCAGGTGATGTTGATTTTGGGGAAGCATACGAGGTAGCCGAGAACCCAGTTCTCAGAGATAGGAGCCCGTGGATAGATTTCTTGATACATGATGGATTGCTATTCAAGGGCAATCAATTGTGCATTCCAGATTGCTCTATGAGAGAGAATCTGGTACGAGAAAAGCACAACGGTGGACTAGCAGGTCATTTCGGGCATGAAAAAACATTCGCCAAGCTGAGCGAATCGTATTTTTGGCTAGGTATGCGTGCAGATGTGAAGAGATTTATTGACCGATGCAGAATTTGTCAACACGCGAAGGGAAGAAAACAGAACACAGGGTTATATCAGCCATTGCCTATACCCGAAAGGCCATGGGACGCCATTAGCATGGACTTCGTGTTGGGTTTAACTAGAACACAGCGAGGAGTTGATTCCATTTTTGTAGTAGTGGACAGGTTCTCGAAGATGGCACATTTCATTCCATGCCATAAGACGAGTGATGCAACCCACATCGTCAATTTATTCTTCAAAGAGATTGTAAGATTGCATGGATTACCGAGAAGCATAGTCTCGGATTGGGATACCAAGTTCATAGGTAATTTTTGGAGGACGCTATGGAAGAAGCTGGGGACTGACTTAGCATTCAGTTCTGCTTACCATCCGCAGACAGATGGGCAGACAGAAGTGGTCAACAGAATCTTGGGAGATCTGTTGAGAAGCCTGGTGGTAGAGCATCACACCAGTTGGAATCAGATCTTACCACAGGTAGAGTTTGCGTACAACGATTCTGTTAATCGGAGTACAGGTAAGAGTCCGTTCCAAATTTTATATGGAACACAACTGAGAGGAGTGTCTGAGCTCAGGGAGTCAAAACAGGCTGAGACTAGCAGCGCGAGAGCTGAGGAGTTCGCTGAGGTGATGAAAGAACTTCACACGCAGGTGAAGCAGCGGTTGCAAAAATCCAATCAAGAGTATAAGCACAGAGCCGATCAGAGAAAAAGACAACTTCAGTTCAAAGTTGGCGACATGGTTCTAGCGCACTTGAGGAAGGAAAGGTTCCTAAGGGGAACATACAACAAGCTCAAGATGAAGAAGATCGGGCCGTGCCAAATCTTGAGGAAATTTGGCGAGAATGCATATGAGCTTGAGTTGCCAGAGGGCATCGGGATATCTCCGATATTCAATGTTTCAGATTTATACCCATATAAGGCCAAAGATGCAGGAGCTGGGAGTGTTAACGAACTAGTAATCCAATGGAAGAAGAAATTGCCAGTTGCACAGAAGCCTGAGATGGAGTGCATACTGGACAAGAGGGTAGGCAGGAAGACCAGGAGAAAGCAGTATTTTGAATACCTGGTGAAATGGAAAGATCACCCCGTGGAAGATGCCAGCTGGGAGACAGAAGCAGTGATTTTGAAACATGGGCAGACTGTACAGGAGCCCATGAAATCTTCTGAGCCGAGGAGTATGATGCAGGAGCATCCGCAATTCATCATACGAACCAGTGCGAGGAGAAAGAAGAGACAGCTGGACAAGCCAAAAAACCTCAAATTTTTAATTCTACCTTGGTATTGTTGCGTCGCCGTTTTGCTAAAGGCATTCAAAGCTGAGCGCACTTGTAATGTAATGTAGATAAGCAGGCATTTAATGGTTTTAATGCTGTTAGATAGAAATTAGCTGTAGATTAGACAGTTTTTACTTCCAGGAGGTAAAACGAATATAGGCACCCTCCTTGTATAATTGAGATTATTATTCAGCATTAGGACATAAGCAAGGGAGAACAGAGTAGAAAGCCTGTGAGAAACCCCATGTACAGACATTGAATTAATATGAAAGATTTGATTCAATCTCATGGATGTGTTTGATCTCTGTGTGTTGTTGATATTATGCTTATSCATGTTTGTTTCTCTTTATTCTTATCTTTTATATGCCACATTTGTGATTGCGTATTAGGTTCGTAACCTGAGGAAATGAGTTTCAATTGATTCTTTGCTTAAGACAGGAGATTACTGCATAGAGTGCAGTTGAATTCCTCCGCATAGAGTGCGTCGAGGAGGCTAAGCAGTTGAACTTTTGTTTTCTCTTGCCCGGAGTGAGTTGAGTTGTTCGAACCGTGCAGGTGAGTGCAGGTCGAATTGAAATCTCAGAGCCGAGTCTGAGAGAAGGAGGACTGGACCGCGTTAGCAGGATTGCATGGGTCTAGACGGATTCAACGCTTTGAGAGTTGTTGGAAATCCAGCACAGGAAGAACGTGAGAAGTCTCTGAAGGAGTCAAAGAGAGACAAAGCTCAGGAGGGATAGTTCCTTGCAAGCATTTCAGGGACAGGCCTGGAAGAGATTGAACCAAGGAAAAAACTTAGAAGTTAGAGGATTCTCAAGAGGAAGATAATTGACGAAGTGTAACTCCAGTGAAGTTCCGCGAAATCCCGAGGACTGTCAGATTGTGGTGGAGTTGCATGCAAGAGAACCCGTAAGCACAGGTGTGGAGAATCAAAGGCCATCGAGCTTCGGGGTTTTGGCATTCGGGGATTGGTAAGGTGAGAGTTCTACCCCTCGAGAAATCGCGAGTTGTGATTCCCCAAATTGATCTGAGCCGTTGATCGGAGAGGGGACACGTGGCATGGGATCCCTGAGGATCGGGGTTTTGCGTTCGGCGTTTCCCGGAGGAAAGAGTTCAACCTATTTGAAATCGTGATCGACGATTTCCCGAATCGATATAAGTCGTTGATCGGAGAGGGGACATGTGGCACAGGATCCTGAGGAGTCGGGATTCGGGGTTTTGCAAGGACTGTGACCTTGTGCAGCAGGAGACGTGAATTCCCGAATCGCAATTTCCCGATAGCACAAGTGGGGGGAACAGGTGCCAAGGTGTTAGACCTCACCATGAAGTGTTGACAGGTGGCATCGGAGAATCAGGGTTCGGGGTTTTGTGATGCAAGAGAATTGCGACCAGTGAAATTGCGATTCCGCGATCCCTGATCGAACGAGCGAAGGAGGTGACGTAGTTGAGTGGGACCTCTAGAGAAAGTGGAGAATAGGTGTCATCGGACTTCGGAGTTTCGGCGTTCGGTGTTTCGGGGTTTTCGACCATGAAGAAACTTTGTATCGCGGATTCGCGATCCGTGAAATCCCAAAGAGGACGTGGCAAGGTGGGTCCACAAGACATAGTGGGAGACAGGTGGCGTTAGTTTGGAGTTCGATGTTTTGGAATTGAAAAGGGCAGTGAAACATCACATCATCATTCCCGACTTCCCGATAGGGAAATTCCCGATATCCGAAAGGGTTGACTATTGACTATCGGGGTTCGGGGTTTGGAGCTATTTGCGCATCGTGCTAGCGAGAACCGTGAACTCCCGAGTCGTGATATCCCGATTTTCGAAGCGGGAGATTGCCGAAAGATTATTGTGGGTGACTTGTGATTCCCGATGGGAGTTGGAAGAGCTCAAACTTTTCGGGCCCGTGACTTGAAGAAGGTCCTGGTGGGAGTGGTTGCTCGCTGAGGGGCAGGTTGCGTTAGAAATTCTATGTGAAAGAGAAGATGATGATTTATTTTACAAAAAAAAATGTGTTGGTGGAAAGAAATGTTATCGTTGTGGAAACCTAAGTTTGTTTCATTCAAAGTATCATATGGATATGAATGATCAATCATTTTTTAATATAAGAGTCAATTGGAAGAGATATGAATATATGAGCAGCACGGCTCCACATTATTCAAATGTTATTTCCAAAAGGATTGATTTGAAGGTAGATAATATCAGCGTGATAGAATTTTTGAAAAAGTTTAAGGAAGAAATCTATAAATACACCAAGCATTCACATAGACCTCGATGGCAATATCTACAATTAAAACAATCCCATGAAGTGTTTCCACCAGGGACAATTTTTTCTGTAGTTCATTTTGCAGAGAATTACACATTCGCTGCACAAAAAGAAACACAGAAAGAATATTATCATTTTGATCAAGTCACGATATTTGTCCACGTTCTATATAGATATGGTCAACAAAGTCTTCCAAACATAGAAATAACCAACGACAATCACCATGTTATTAAAGAATATCACTTTTATATAGGTGATGATCGAGCACACGACACACATTATGTACAACATTGTTTTGATAAATTTTATGATTCATTGAAAGAATGCGAAATCAGATTTGATTGACATTAGATATGGTCTACTGGGTGTGCGGGTTAGTTCAAATCTGCATGATCATTATATTGGTTATGTTTTCTTCATAAAAAATTAAACATTACACATTGTTGTAATTTTTTCGAGACTGGTCATGGAAAAGGAGAGCATAACGGTGAAGGGGCATGTATAAAATGAGCACCTTGAAGGTATCAAGTGAACTCTCATGCCGATCGATTTGAATCCACTAAACAAGTTGTTGAATGGTGCAACATGGCGCTAAGCCATGAATATAATACATCAAGGGATGTGTGCAGGTGTGTCTATGTATAAATGTTACATGTATGTGCATAGGATATATAAATTTGAACGTGTTCAAATTTATATTCAATCTTCAATCATTTTCTTGAGAGATTTCAAGTTAACAAGTTCTTGTCTTGTGCAAGTTTTTTTGGTATGTTGGAATCCAAGATGTAAATAAATCAATCCCATATGACGCCAGTACAATAATTGGGACAAGAAAAATACATTCAGTTAAAACAAAATGTTTTCAAAATGGGTTTGCATTTGATAGAAGAAATGACTCTTTTTTTTGTTCAGTTTGCATAGAGGACACAAAATCCATAGATATTTGTGAGAACCGAAATGTAGGATATGTTAAAGCTTGGAGACATATTGAAATTAATTTAAAAGGGAGAATGTCACTTGCAAGCTCAAAGGAGATGGAATCAAATGAAACTATAGTGTTAGTTGATGGCGATAGAATTTCAGATCTTGTTAGAGAAGGTAAAATTTTTATGTTTAAATTATTTCAAATAACTTGTAGATACATAATTGTGTGACAATCTAACACGAATTATTTGTTGTCCAATATATCTAATTATTTGCAAGAGATGTTTTTGCCATGGTTGCACCTGTAGACAACACTGAAAATGTGAAATATTATTTGATGTGATGCACAGAACAAAAGATGAGGATATTAGAAGATTTTGATGATAACAATTTTATATATGAAAGAGAATCCATTGTATTGAAAGGATATTTTTTCAAGAAACCCATCAAACTAATACTCATGTTCACTTTCAACACTATTAGTCAGATGTCATGAGTTGTGAATATGATCATTTGGTATGTGCAATACGCATAAAGTTAATAGAATTTCAATAATAATAAAAAAAAACAAGTTAGAAAATGGAAAATGTCCAAAGTTGATCATGAACGAATAATTGAAGATGGAATACCATTACATTGTTTTTAAACAAACTTGGCACATGTGTACATTCCAGAATTTTTAATTTTTCACTGAAAGTAGATTCCATATTTTGATAACTTGTTTTGACTATCTTCAAACATATTTTCAATTATGATATTTATAATCCTATGTATAAAAAACTCACTTGGGAACTACACCCCAATTAGTACCTAAAAGTATATTGTTAATATTACAACCTAATTAGTATAAGATTTAGGGAACTACTAATTTGTATGGAAGTGAAAGAACTATTTGGTAACTTACACCGATATCGATACCATTATTTCATTGGGGAATTTCACGCTAATTAGTATAGAAGTAAAATAAATGATTGGGGCACACCTTAATTTACATATATAGGAATGAGACAACATCTTAATGAATTTGCATCTTAGTTAGTGATAAAATTATGTTCTTGGGATTTAAACAAGAATTAATATAATAAAAAGGGAACCACTTGTGGTGCACCCTATTTAAATAAGAGTAAGAGAAGTAATTACAAATTATGACACCCCCGTTAATACCGAAAAGTATGTTCTTGGGGAATTCCACTCTAATTAGGATATGAATGAGGGAATCACTTGGAAATTTATTCCCAAGTATGTTATAACCTAAATTTGTATAAGAGTGAAAGAACCAAGAATCACTTGGGGTGCACCCTAACTTTAATATAGGATAGAGGAGAACTTAATCTTTTAGGGACATGCATTTTATATAATACAAGTTCTTTTTTCAAGTCAAGAAGTGAGGTATCCTAGTAGGGACATGCTCACTACTAAGCATATTTACGATACATATTTAAGTACCTAATCTGACTAATAGACCCATCATCATATATCCTTCTAAGCATGCCCCCTTCTAACATTTTGATGAGAAAAATCTTTTTTAAAGAAAGCATAGTATTAGGAAAGCTTTATGATATCAAATTCTCATTCCATCTTGTTATTGGAAATGGCTCACATGTTAGGACAAGTAAAATACATTTCAATGAAGTTCATTCGATGGGGTTTACTTGCTTTAGAATGTTTGAACTCATTCCCATATATGTATTATAGAGTCGTCCCTGTCGATGTGGTTTACTTGCTTTAGAATGTTTCAACCCATTCTCATATATTGTAAAAGGTTGATCTAGAAACTCTCTATTTAAAGAGAAGTTCCTTCACATCTTATGCATGGTTGGATTTGCGAGATTCTAGCAAATTCTAGTGATGGATCACCAAGATACCCAGTTCTAACTTCTAAATGGAACTAACCCTTTCTCAAGTATGTGCATTAACATGACATCTTTATGATACCCAATTACATTGGTAGAACCATTAATGTAACCTCTTCTAATATACACGAAGGATTCAATATCAAATTTAATCTCTACGTCTAATTAAAAAATAATAATTTTTAAAGTATTTTTTTTAATTGAATTGTTTTTTGATATAAACATTTAATGTTTCACAATTATTATATATTTAATTATTCACAATGTTAATTTATATTTAAATTAACAAAAAATTTAATATAGATGTAATGCTTTATAAATATTTTAAGTGTCACAATTATTTTATATGATAATAATTTATTTTTAAGGTCATGAGATTTGTGTAGGAGATTTTGTTGTTTATAGGATAAGAGATTCTCCCTTAACCATTTGATTGTTATTATTTTATATCATAACAATTTATTTTTAAGGTCATGATATTTGTGTAGGAGATTCTGTTGTTTATAGGAGAAGAGATTCTCCCTTAACCATTTGATTGTTAATGTGTATGGAGATATATAATATTCTTCTTTAGTTTTCACCATGACTTCGAAAGTGGAAACACGAATTTTATATTTACAATATTACTTTAAAAAAAAACATGAATCTTATATTTGCCATATTAATTTATACATAAATTTAATTTCATGTAGAGTAAAATAAAAGTTTATACATAAATTTAATGTCATGTAGTAAAACCAATTATTAATGTTGAAGAACTATAACACTCAAACTATTTGGTGAATTCTATTCCAAGTATATTGACTTGAAGTAGTAAGATAGTGGTATAGTGATATAAAAAATGAAAAATTGTTAAACACTATTTCGATTGACCCTTACTTTTTTCAATAGTATTTGGTTTCTATTTTATTTTAATAATATTGCATTAGCTTCAAGGGTATATGAAACTTTAGGTGAATATCTCTTATATATTTAACATTTTTTTAATGACTACATGATAAAATCAAAGAAGAGTTGATCATCTCTTCCATTTTAAGGATTTTTTTTTTGTCACATTATTTTGAGCATTTTATTGTATTGCTAACTTTGTCACTTTTGCCAATTTGTCACATCATTTTGAACATTTTATTACTAGTTAACTTTGCCACCTTTTGACAATAGAATCATTTTTTGATAGTACATTGATCCAGACCCCTTACCTTAGTAGGGTTCTGTGACCTCTAGGTCTCTGGATCATTCTCTTCCCTGAGCTGAAATGGCCCCTCGGGCTCCTACTGGAATCCTTTGGATGAATTCATAGGTCCCTTCGTTCTCTGGTACAGGTCCTGAGAAAACCTGCACGCGCCTCCTTTTTGTGTTTCAGGGTTATGCGATTTCACGAGCTGGGACTCCACGTCTCCTGACTCCTGGTCCCTCGAACACCCGAACCCTGAAATGCTAAAATCTACCTGTGACCACATTTTGCCTTTTGAGATTTCGGAATTCGCGATTCTGACAGCAGATGGTTCTTGGTCCTTCAACCTCCCTAGTCTTGAAATGTTGAAAAGGGATTAAGGGGATTTGGCTCCTCCCTTAACCTCCTTCCTACGTGACTACAACTCTGTTTCCACATGTTTAGCACCAAAGCACTATTGGCTTTTGCGATTCAAAGAATCATGGTGCAAGTGCTCTCGTGTTTTCTGTCTTTCGAAATCCTGGTTCATGAAATGTCGAACTGGCTTGGCCTTCACCCTTTCAGGGTTTCATGATTCAGGGAATCGTGATGTAAGGGTCCCTCCTTTCCCATTTTGAACCTCTAGTCGCCAAAATGTCGAAATGTTCCAACACCTATCCCTTCGAGTTTTTGTGAATCATGACTTTAGATTTCATGATTTCAAGAAATCTGGTTACAAGGGATATCTCTACCCCTGGGAACCCACAGTGTCCGAAATACCAAAATGCTGAAATGTCTCGGCGCTTGTTCCTTCGGGATTTCACGTTTCATGAAATCAAGACACAAGGAGTATCCTCGTTCCTTGGAATCTTCAGTCGCCGAAAAGACGAAATGTCCCAGCACCTTATCCTCTGGCTTTTGTGAATCACAACTTTAGGTTTCGCGATTTAGGGAAATTTGGTTACAAGGGATATCTCTGCCCTTTATAATCCCCAGTGGCCGAAATGTTGAAATGCCGAAATATCTTGGCGTTCAAACAACGGCTCACCACGAACCCTGGGATCGACGGTTCTGGTCAAATCGTGATTTCGCATTTTCACGATTCAGGATTCTGAAAGACAAGAGTCTATATCTTTCCAACTCATGGTACCCAAAATGCCAAAAGGGGCATCGAGAAAATCACATCGTTAACCTCCTCGTAACTCCACTTGATCTAATGTCCTACAGAGTTTTGGTGTTCCTCCTCGAGGATTCTCCGCCGTTCGTTCATATCTTTGAACTCCTCTTACCTGGATCTACACAGCATTAAACTATGTGCTCCTTCTTCCAATTGGACAATCCATGGGAAATTTCACAGCAATCCAACACTCGACGACATTCTTCCTCCTGAAATTTTATTCGATTTTGACTTAGAAGATTTTATAAGTCTATGATGACTCAGCCTCTTTTCCTTCTAGGAAATGCATTCTTGGTCTCGACAACACCTTCTAAAGTGTTATCCCTCCTGAGCTTTGTTTGGTTCAAACTTCGATCTCCCGTGCACTCGTTGCATCTGAGGGATTTAAATAACTCAGATCCATGGTGTTCCTCTCTGGCTCGATGCACACCTTGCAAAGCTTCCAATGAAGAGAAACAATTGAAACTAGGAAAATTCACAGTTCCATCCACTTGTTCATGAAAATAGAAATAATAGGAAAACGCACACAGTCCAAACACCATACATTTGGGTCAATTTTCCATTCTATTATAATCACAAGTGCCCATTGGCTACACAATACATTCAAAACTACAGTCACTCAAAAGATTGAGATCTTCTGCTACTCGCAGTTCTCTATTACTGCTCGTTTCTCTCTGTATTCCAGCTCCCTCTCTTACCGCTCGTTTCTAGGTTTTCTGCTGGCTACTTTCCTACTCTAAGATTCATCCTACACTATATTTTTTCAGTCGCATTCCAGATCCGAAGGGGAAACTCCTGCTTTGTTTAAAATTTTCAAAACGTGCCTCAAAGGGTAAAATTCGACATCAGTTCAAGTGTGCCTCCAAAGGTGAATTCTGGTGCTAAGTGAAGGTGGATTTCAAAATCGGTTACAACTGTCAACGTTGAATTTCTAGAAGAACTCACACATGTTGAGTGGTCCTGCCTCTACGCGCTTGCCAACGCTGCTCCTGCATCATACATAGTGAACATAAAATAAAACATTTAAATTAATATATTGTAGAAAAGTATTTAAGAGATTGATGCTTAATTTAAAATGCATTGTAAAAAAGAGAATACATAAAACATTATTTCATTACTAGTTAACTTTTCCATTCCACCTTTTGACAGTATAATCATAATTATGACAATACACACTAAACATAAAATCAAACATTTAGATCAATACATTGCAGAAAAGTATTTAAGACTTAGATGGTTAATTTAAAATGCATTGTAAAAAGGAGAATATACAAAACATTATTTGACAATAGAATTATGTATTTTTCATATTTTCGAAAGTACACAGTAAACATAAAATGAAACATTTAAATTAATACATGACAAACATTAGTTCATAAGAAGTTAACTTTGACACTTTTTTACCATCAATTATGAAAAATTAAATATATATGAGACACAAATTTTTATTTTGAATTCCAAAATTATGAAATATATATATATATATATATATATATATATATATTATAATCAAAGTCTGAATAGTAACACTGTAAAATACACAAGTTACAAATCCATTTTAGGATGATAACAAAAACATGAAAATTTAACTCCAAAATTTAGGACTCTAAGCCATCGCTTTAAGATAGATCACTTTATACATGAAATTCAAACCTGCAAAAAACAAATTTCAAAAATTAAAAATTTACAATTCAAATATGCAAAATAATACAGAATTCAAAATTTGTAATTAAAATAAAATTGACATACATACAAAAAGAGTTAAATGTCATCCTCGAACACACTCATTCCCACAAAATATATTGTAAACATATTTTTCACCAAATATAATTTAGACATATGTAAAAATAAAAAACATAATAAAAAAACAAACAACACATATTAGCATATATACTGTAACTAAATATTAAATAAACAATAAGTAATAATAACATAACCAACCATAGTTAAACAGATTTAAGATCTAGTTACTCTCCAATTAAGAGTACATGATTTAAATAATTTGTAAATCTTATCTAAAATCTTAAAAAAAATTAAAAAGAGAAATTATGTTCTTGGTAAAAAAAAATTGAATTAGAGTTATATAATAATCTGAAAATAAATATAGAACTGTGTATGAAGAAAATTCACAAATCTCCATATTAAGTCATTCTTCCAATGAAATACTTATCTCCTTGTGGATAATGTCTCAAATCTTTGAGGTAAAATTCTCCTTGTGGATAAGGTCCCAAATCCTTCAGGTGAAATTCTCATCCCAAGTGATGTTATTGTGTTCTTGGTAAAACAGATTGTGAGTTAGAGTTAAATAATGATATAAAAACAAATATAGAACTATGTATGAAGATAATTCACAAATATCCATGTATTAAATCAGTCTTCCAAAGAAATACTTATCTCCTTGTGAATAAAGTCCAAAATCCTTCAGGTAATTCTCCTTGTGGATAAAGTCCCAAATACTTAGATGTAATTCTCATCCTAGGTGTTGTTATTTGATCATATTTACATAGAAATAAAATACTAATCTCCTCAGCAGTTAAATACTTCTCTTCTTCTTCTACAGTGGTCATATAGTCAAATTTCATGATGCCCTTTCAAACTAAAGGACTCATAAATCTCCATATTAAACAATTCTTCCAAAAATCTACTTATTATCTAAAAAAGTTCACAAATATTCATTTTAAAAATCATTCCTCTGAATAATACTTATCTTCTCTTTCTTCAATGGAATAGATGTTCTCATATAATACTATGTCATTCTTGAACAAGAAAGCAAGGAATGAAAATGAGGAAAATTTAGAAACTTTCTCTTTTCTGATGTGGGATAGAATCTGTTCTCAAATATTCAAACATATTCAAATTCAAAATTAGGTCTTCATCATGATCTAACCTTAAATAAGTTTGAATTTACACCATTTAATACAACGAAAAACTTATCTTGGGGTTCTATATAATTCAAAATAATTAAGGAAAAGATAAACTAGAAATTTGATAAAACAAAAATTTGATAAAAGTCAAGAAATTACATTTATGAATCATGTTGAATGGACACATCATTTCCTAATCTGGGTGCTTCCTCAATCCCAATCTCCCTTCCGAGCACACTCCTAGGTACTCTCTTATCCATAGTAGATTATATAACACATTTCAAATTTGAAAATTTAAAAAATTATATTCAAATGATTATATAACACATTAAATTTAAGTGATTTTAAGACATTAAATGATACATGTGAACTCCCACCCTCTTCAAACTCTCCCACTGAGAATTGAGACAAGCCAAGCAAAGTACCAAGAGATGGAATAGAGAGTTGTAAACAACATAACTAAGAACTAAATCTAGGATTCAATGTGTTCACAATTATACAAAATTATGAATATTGTTGATCTCTTATTCAAAAGAGTGGAGATTGAACAACTATTAGAAAAAACATACCTGATTCAGTCCATCCAAATTCAAACTTATCGAATCAATTCCCCTACCAACTGGAGATTTGTTTAACATATCTCCAAACTACAATTAATGACAACAAAAAATTGATTATTTCTACAGAGACAAGGATATCTAAATCTAAAACTTGAAGTAAACTATCATAAAATGTGTCAAAAGTTTCTTAAATAGATCACATACCAATCTGCTATTTGGGTCATCATTATGAATGACCTTCTTCCAACCATCCTGACAAAATTTTGCATACTCCAAAACTTCTTCTACTGACATTGCATCTAAGTTTGCATCTGTTTTATCAACAAATGTGGCCCGAGAATTGGTTTTTGCTCTCTGACACTTCATGCCAACATCAACACCATAAAACATAGCTTCCAAATTTTTCCTGATTACAATTTTGGCCTATTTGCCAACTTCTGATGTAGCCTGGAACTGTGAAAGTGATGCAAATGCCCCTGTTGTGTGAGGTACTAAAGGTTGTAGAGGCCTTGGCAATGCCTCACTTCGATATACCCCTTCGCGATCATATGTACATCATTTACCGGTCCCATAATATTTGGACGGTAGACTAGTATAATCTGGGTGTATGTGCAAGAAAAAATCCACAAATAAGTGTCTTTCAAAATAGTGTGGAACTTCATCGTTCCACGTCAATTTCCCATATGTCACGAAAAATATGTTATACATATGTCCTACAAAGTCAAAATGCTTAAAATATTGCACCTTCAACAATTTTTGCTTTGGGCCCTCTTTGAAATTGAACATGGAGATGGTGTATTCTTTTGAAACTCTAGTTTTTACTGTCTCCCATTTATCAATACCTATCACCTCTAACTTTCTCTGCCTCATTAGATTGACAAAACTGTCAGTGGTTGGCCCCATCTTATTATATGCATCCATAAAGTTTTCTAGTGAATGCAAAACAATTTGCAAACTTTGTTTTCTCTACTGAGGAATTTCCAAGACCGCCAAATCATTTTCCAACCTATTTTTAATACCTGAGCATCGCTCAAGAATCATTTCATCAGTATTCCCTTCCCAAGGAAGTTCATCGGCAACATCTGAAGGATAGGTGGTTGTTGGCGTGTAATCTTTTGGCTCTTCATAGCGTGGCCTCCTAAATCCACCTTCACCCTCTGCACCGACATTTGAATCTTCATGAAAACCACTATCATTGTCTCCCCTTGCTCTAAATTGATTGCCTACACACACATTTGAAAGTCACTTCAACATTTAACCTCACAAAAATTTAAATACAACAAAATTCAATAAAAATAAACAAAATTTAATAAACTTACCAGAAATATTCTCTTGTCCAGAGCTACTCCCTACATTCTCAGGTGTAGGAGTATTGATGCGCAACCTATCTAAGAAGGTTTCTTCCATAACACTAGTTTGAGCAAGTTCTGTAGTTGATCTATTTACAGACTCGTTTGAAAATCTCCTCTACCGAGATTGTTGGTGCTCACTCAAAGTCTCAGTTGAAGAAGGAGTTCATGTTCTTCCTTCTTGAGAATGCATAGAGAGTTTCTGAGGAATGTTTGGATAATCTCATGTCGACATCACTCCTCAATATATATCCACAATGCATAGGTTATCAATAAAAATCTTGAGATGTACACAAGTTCAAGCAATTAAAAACACATAGATAAATCAAATTTTTAAACAACCAGGCTACATGGGTACTCGCTCATTAGAAGGTGAAAAGACTGGTCATTTAGCCAGGGATAAGTGACAGAAGATAAAACCACAAACTTTTCACAATAATCAATAAAACCTACACATAGAAGTCATTGAAATCAGAAGTTGGGTTTGCAAAGAGACTGTCATTCCACTCAGAGGTTTATCATTCACAATCCACATCAAAGAAGAAGATGCAAATACTAAACATTCAACCATAAATCAATCAACTAAAAGATAAGGGGTCCATAGACAGCATGGCATATTCTTATCCTTCACTCATCATCCATGCACATAAAATCAAGGCATTTGAATCTATATGTCTTTAAACAATGAAGTGTCGACCGTCGATTTGGCTCTTGGCTGACTGCTCTGGCATGGACTGATGACTAAATGGATAAGTGATAGAATATAAAACCATGAACTTTTCACAATAATCAATCAAACCCACACATAGAAGTCATTGAAATCAAAAGTTGGGTTCACCAAGGGACTACCATTCCACTTAGAGGTTTATCATTCACAATTCACATCAAAGAAGAAGACGTAAAAACTAAACATTCAACCATGAATCAGTCAACTTAAAGATAACTAAGGGGTCCATAGATAGCATGGCAGATTCTTATCCTTCACTCATCATCCATGCACAGAAAATTAGGGCATTTGAATCCGTAGGCATTTAAACAACGAAGTGACGACCGTCGATTTGGTTCCTAACCGATTGCTCAGGCATGGACTAATGACTAAAGGGATATGTGACAGAAGATAAAACCAAAAACGTTTCACAATAATCAATAAAACCCACACATATAAGTCATTGAAATAAGAAGTTGGGTTTGCAAAGGGACTGCCATTCCACTCAGAGGTTTATCATTTACAATCCACATCAAAGAAGAATATGCAAAGACTAAACATTTAGCCATGAATCAATCAACTAAAAGAAAAGGGGTTCATAGACAGCATGGTAGATTCTTATCCTTCACTCATCATCCATGCACAAAAAATCAGGGAATTTGAATCTATAGGTCTTTAAACACCAAAGTGATGACCATTCATTCGGCTCCTAGTCGACTGCTCAGGCACAGACTGATGACTAAAGGGATAAGTTACAGAAGATAAAATACAAACTTTTCACAATAATCAATAAAACCCACACATAGAAGTCATTGAAATCAAAAGTTGGGTTCACCAAGGGACTGTCATTCCATTAAGAGGTTTATCATTCGCAATCCATATCAAATAAGAAGACACAAAAAATAAGGGATTTCAACTAAGATATTTATACCTAATTGTTACATAAAGGAACCATATTTCCACTAAGGGATTTCTTAACTATAAACTTCCTAACTCCCTTGCTTGATATAGTTTCGAGTTTATTTGTTGTTGATTATTAAACCTAACATCATATCCCTTCATGTCCAAAACCTATTTTTACCTTGAGAATAATTGTAAATATTATGAATTTTAGCTCTGGGAAAAAAATAAACCCCTTTTGAGACACTCATCAATCTTGTTATATTATATATATGGATTTGAAGATTTCGGTTGTAGCATTTCTATATAATCATGGAGAAATGCTGAGAAAAATCAAAAGTGTTTATAATTTATAATATTATAATTAATATCATAAGTAGCCTATCCTATCCTCATATAATCATTTATTTCCCCATTAAGAGAATGACTAAAACTAGGTACCTAATGTACAAGCACAAGAGACTACTAACATGAAAGAAAATTTGCTACCTATTGCTTAATGGGAGTTAGCATAAATATGCCAATTCTTGTCTAAATCATTTGAGAATGGAAAAGGAGATCACTCTACAGAACATTGATATACCATTAAAAATACTATTAAATATAAATTCAATGAAATATCAATTTGCTTATGAAGAGTTTTTGTTAACTAAAAGGTAGGGATAAACTGCTATTTCTAACATAAAATGTCCCATATGATATGGGTTTTCATTAGAAAATGTTTCTACTATGAGTGGATATATCACTAGTGTTAGGTCACATGGCCCTTATAACATTATGATTCCTTGTTTCGTCACATAGTTCCTACCATGTTTAAACTATGCCTACATATCCAACACAAATCTAATAAGTTGTCAATTTGAAGTTATATTATATGAATATAATTATCATTAATAAAATAGTCATTGAATAACTTTGGTCAATACGTATGAAGTAATAAATGAGTATAATAATTAGTTCCCATCTAAGACTCTTTTATTTCTATAAATTAGACTTTATCATCCAAAATGAAGTATTCATTATAATTATTCCTTTAGTCAAAGGGCCTCTACAATTGGAAAAGACCACCAAAGTGGGAGTCTAGTTCCTTTTTGAGCAATTTACTACACAAATAGGTCACTCATGTCTTGCACAGAGATGTGAGTAAGACTCATGACAATATGTAGGACATGTGAAGCATAGGAGGAAATTTACTTACCCATTATCATTAGGTCTCACTAGATGGTTTCAAGATGTGTTTTGTCAACCTAGTCCAAATATAAATGACTCTTGGCAATGAATATCTCTTTCTCTTGTTATTAAATGAAGAACATATAAAAATGTAAAATTTGGCATGAATTACATAATCATGTTAATCATTGAGTTTTTTAATGAAATTTTTGTCTGAAGCCATAACTAAGGGAGCATATATCATAGCTTGGCCTGACTCACTAACCTAAGGAATCTAGATAGCTTGGATAATGACCATTACAGATTACCTAAAACAAAATCAATCTATGAATAGATTGACTCATTATAGAAATACCAACATTAACAATGTAATATAGATTTTCTATTCATGGAAAATATCTTGAATCTTCATGTTGATTCTTTGTGTAAATGTTTTCTAGTAAACACTTTGAACCTAATCAATCTATGAATAAGTTGACTCATTATAGAAATACCAACATTAACAAAGTAATTTAGATTTTCTATTCATGGAAAATTTCTAGAATATTAGTGTTGATTCTTAGTGTAAATGTTTGCTAGCAAACCCTTTGAACCTAGTTTTTAAGGATTTTGTCACTTGTGATTACTTATTTTTAATAATATTTTTTTAAGACTATTGTACACTATGAAATTGTGTTAAAAAATATGATGCACTCAAGAAATAACGGTTCCATATATATAGATTATTGTTCTTGAAGTACAATCATACAATATGACACTAAATTATTCTTTGTTAAGTACAATGCCATATTCACTCTTTGCAATTCAACTCCATATGACTCATGGTTGTTTATATTTGATAACAAAATTAATCCTACCTTTTTGCAGGATTTATTTCAGCTATTTTCCTTTTCATTTAAAGAGCAACAATGACACAATACTAGTAAATTACACCAACACACAAAATATTGTAAATATCAACATCCCTAAAAAAAGTAAATATATTTGTATATACTACCAAATATCTCAAATGATGAATAAATCCAAGGGATATAGGAAAGTGTCATAAAATATTTACAAAACTAGTAAAAATAGAGCTTCAAATGGAACTTTATGCCTTACTAGTCAATGGAATGGATATGTTATCATGTGTTGAATTGTGTAAGAAGTCAAATGGTCAATTAGGTTAGAGTGTGACTAAGTAAGAAGTTTTATTGGGAAGTTCCACTAGGAGAGAACCGACCTAATATGGAAGTGATAGATTTACTGAACTATGCATAATTCACTTGAAGATCACATTGAGATAATTAATGGAAATAATGTATGCATGTTTCTAGAACATGTCAACAAAAACCTAAAAGGTTCTAAAGAATGTTTATTGGTAAATTCTTCATGCACTATGGTCTATGAGTAGTTTAATGGTTGAGGACTAAGTTTATTGGGGTTCTTGGTAGAATAGTGTAATGATCCCAAGCCATTATGCAACGATCATCACTGTTTTGGTGTCTTTTTAAAACTTTTTCTGAGTGAGGTATTTCGTCAAACACTTTGCTGATCTACCCTTTAGATGTGTTTATATGTGTGTATGCAGAAAATAACAGAAAGAGATAACCATGGAACATACCTCAACCATATGCAATAATATAGACAAGCCAAAACATCTCAATTTTTATTTATTCATAAAATAGAGAAACCTGCTACAATGAAGATGCCGATCTAGAATGATCAACGGATGGCCAAGAAGATAGACAATAGATAAGAGCTGCTACAAAATTCTCCCGATAATACAAAATAATGCCTCCAAAGGCTGAATAAGAAATGAAGATCAATACAAGCAGATCTGAATGCCAAACTCTCTAGCTGAAGAATGCCACGCTCCAAAAGAAGGCTGAAACCCTCAATAACTCGGCCCTGCTGCCAAAAGTGTCCAATCACCCTAATAAATATGCCAACTGATAGATAGGGTGATGGTAAGAATAACCCATGTGCCTGAATCTCCAAGATCCCTCTCAATATCCGTAGATCTGAGTTTCCCACTGAATGGGGTGCCCCACTAGATGACTGAAACCCTAGCTGGTTTAGCCCCGATGAAGGTGGCCTCCAAATGCTCTAAAACTCCCCAAGAAGATAGATCGGGCGATGGTAAGAATAACCCAGGTGTCTGAATCTCCAAGCTCCCTCTCAATCTCCGTAGATCTGAATTTCCCACTGAATGGGGTGCCCCACTGGNAAACTCTCTAATAATATAGATCGGGCTATGATAATCCCATGGGATAAGTTTCAGACTCAGATCTCAAGCGGATCTCCCTGGATCTGAGTTTTACTAAATCACAGGACGAACCGGTGCGCCCTCTCTCTATCTGCACATGAAACTGATGTAGAATCCTCCTGCAACTGAGTAGATCTGGAACTAGAATGGTGTGGGAGAGTATTGCATCTCCGAGACCAAGCTTGGGACAAGATAGGTGGAATCTTTCACCATCGAATCGTCCTCTAGGGTTTGTTATGTGAAAACCCTCAAAACCCCCAATATTGGGCTCACTAGCTAGAAGACAGAAATCAAAATAAGATCATACATGAATGAATGAGAAGAGGCCCTTGCCTTTCCTTTATAATTTTTGGGTCACCTTTTCCCTCCAAAGTGACTTTCATTTTATTAATATTTAATTAATTAATTAAATCACTTTAATTAATTAATTAACCTTTTTACCTCTGAAAATCTCCTTATCTCTCCTTGTGGCTTCCCTGGCCACTGAAAGTCACTTCTATCCATCCCATCCTGTAGTGCTTCTCCTCCCAATTCCAATGAGCTATTACACTGAAAGGTTCCTACAAGTAATGTGCCCCAAATGCCCTCTTTAGTGATTTTAATTAACTTATAGCTCAAAATAGTCAAAATCATGGAAATCGTCGGAATGGAACGAAACCAAAGCCAACCTATGCGGAATGGCTCATAATGATGGAATATAATGATAAATGCCAACTGGACCCCACAATGTATCTCAAATACCCCTGTACTCACTATAACATCCATCTGGCTACTCTGGTCATTATAAGTCTCTGCCCTGTGATGATGTCCCAAAGTGGGGACATTACAGTCCTCCCTGCTAGAAAATTGCTTGTCCTCAAGCAATAGCAAAATCCACTCAAGTAAAATGCCAGGATCCCATGTCCACCTGTGGGATACACAGTATAACCCATCCAACGATGAACAATAGCACACTCCACCCCCTGGATCCCATATCAGGAAGTGAACTGGAATACTCTGTGAAGAATAGTCCTGGAAGATATCAACCATGTGAACCTCCTGGACTTGACCCATGGCCTCATATCGGAATGAGTCCATCCTCCAAATATCTACCAAGATCCACACTATCTCCATCAATTGCACATGATGATATCATAATGAGGTACTGCAAGATCTCCGTGAGATACCCACAAGCGGTGCGCTCCACTCAACACTGAAGCTCAATGGAAAGTTAGAATAACTTTCCCCTGCAATGGTCCACTCTCTCCTGTGAATCTGTGCAATGCCCAATCCTGCAATCCCTAGGTCCCATGCTAACCTCTGTCGAAGATCCTCACGCTGACACTGCACTACTCTGACCATGACTATCTGCCCCCTGCATATATACTGGATCCTCCTCTCCTGGATCCTCACGCTGAAATACCTGTGACCACCGGACATGCTATCTAGACACTGTATCTTTAAGGTATCTCTATAGAAGAAGTACCTATCCAAGCATCTCCATGCCCTATCATGATGATTAAGTGGAAGAAAAGGTCTTGCACCATAGGACAAGTACCCACAGACCCACTCCAAACCAACCCAAGGTGGAGTGTGTGGCTCTCTGGTACAACCTGGGTCAACATGAACATCGTGCTAACAAACCAGACTCCCGAGTCCCATGGAAAATTTGGAAGTTTATCACTTCCAATCTCCTCTAACTGCTCCTGTGTGAGACTGATCACTGTTAGAATCCCTTTGTGCTCATCTGCTATCCTCCTCATGCTGCTGTCAATGATAAAAGTGTCGAAAAAGGATAACAGAGATATCTGTGGCTGGCTGTAGAGCTGAAAAATACCACCTGCCCCGATAAATCCCAAGGAATCGACCAGAAGCTCGTCCATCGGTATCCATGATAGATTCTCTCCTGTGGTCATCACTAAACTCCAATCATCAGGCACAACCAGAAGTAACTCCTACAACTGTTGGTAAACCACTCTCCATCTCCCATCACCCATACAACTGCTGAAACGGTGAAGGTGATCCCCCACCACTATGTGCTGCTGTGAATGAGTGACATCCGCATACTCCCCTAAGTGCATATCCTCCCTGCAAGGCACTATACCCCTCTAAATCTCATCATACAACTTGGCATGTCTTTGTGGGCTAGCACTCCTCACTGTATTCTCCGACCTACCCATGTTGTCACCTGCAGACTCATGCTGCATCATATATCCTGGGCATACTGCTGGATCAACCTCTACATGGAGGTCAACTGCTCTCAAAACATGAATGGAAGTGTCATCCATCATCTGGTGCTCCTCTGCTATATCATCAACATCTCCTAGCATCGTGACTGAATGATATATCTGAGTGTCTACTAAGACTGATGAAGTGGATCTCTAACAAACCTCCTCAAGAGACTTGACTGATCCCGACTCTGATTCTTGAAGGGCGGTCTGTATGCCTCTCAAGAGTCCTCAAGTGCTCTCCAAATCTTGACTAAGTCGGTCCATATCCAACTCCTGCTCCCTCAGAGCCTCATGATACATCTCACCAACCCTCAGTAGATAATCCCTGTCTGTCAACAACTGTTGGTAGTCATTCCTGCTAGTGCCAACTCTAGAATCCCCAAAAAAACCCTCTGCATAAGATGACGTGCTGAACTGACCACTGTCTACCATGCTGCTCGGTACTCCTGTATGCCAATGCACCCCATCACTAGGTGCTATCTCCCCCTGAATCACACTGTATCCTATATGAGTAGTTGTATCCTCCTGTGCACTCAACCTCCTACTATCATCTGCGCCTGGATGCCATATAGCTATGTCAAAACACATGCTATGGTCATCCTGAATACTAAAAAGTGCATCCTCATCAATGCAGGTCAATCCTGGAAGTAAGTGCTCCATCAGTCTATCAGCCTCTACAACCTGCTCAACCAATGGAGTCTCCAATAGCTGTGATTCCATCTCCTCTAGCTGACCTGTATGTGTGAGGTCAACTCCCTGTATGTCCTGTACCTCTTGGACCTGTGGGTCTACCTGTCCAAGGTGTGCATCCCTCACACTAAGCTCATCCATCATACCTTTCGTGCCATTGATCTCCTCATGTGACGTGGCTATCATGGGTGTCTGAACAGGTGACAGATGTGTCAGAGCCCCCATAGGAAGCTCCTCATCTCTAGGTGCTAACACGTGTGAATCCTCACTAGTGGCACCACACTGCTGAGGCATAAGGTCATCAATGGTATGTGATATGTCTGCTAAGACACTGGTGCTATCATCTTGTCCATCCAACTGCCTATCCACTACACAAGGATCATCATCCTCCTCAAGCATGCAAGCATCACTAGCCTCTGTGCAAGAGTCATCTTCACTATCCTCTGAGGTAGAGTCACCATCACTAGCCTCTGTGCTAGAGTCACTGTCATCATCTGACTGCTCTGAATCCTCATCATCACTATCCTCTCGTACCTCAACAATATTCTTCTTACCCTTACCCCTACACCTATGATTAGATTCCCAAGGCATCTTGCACTTGTAGAAATGTTGTGTGCCCCTAATGGGTGTGGGGTTTCTCCGTTCTTCCCTCCATCTAGCTACTCGAGCTCTACTTTCCTCTATTATGCTAGTCCAATATGTTACCTCATCTTCGCTCCAACTAGGATTTTTCATGGATATAAACTTTTGGAGTGTTATTAGAGGCCCAAGTCTCTCACAAAGTGCATGATATTCTTTTTCACAACTTAGAGCTATTCTACAAAAATCTGTAGACCCCATCTTCCCTTATGGAATATCCCTCAGGCTGGCAGGAGTCTAAGCTCTGATACCACTGTAATGATCCCAAGCCATTATGCAAGGATCATCACTGTTTTGGTGTCTTTTTAAAACTTTTTCCTGAGTGAGGTATTTCGTCAAACACTTTGTTGATCTACCCTTTAGATGTGTTTATATGTGTGTATGCAGCAAATAACAGAAAGAGATAACCATGGAACATACCTCAACCATATGCAATAAGATAGACAAGCCAAAACATCTCAATTCTTCTTTATTCATAAAATAGAGAAACCTGCTACAATGAAGATGTCGATCTGGAATGATCAACGGATGGCCAAGAAGATAGACAATAGAGAAGAGCTACTACAAAATGCTCCCACTAATACAAAATAATGCCTCCAAAGGCTGAATAAGAAATGAAGATCAATACAAGCAGATATGAATGCCAAACTCTCCAGCTAAAGAATGCCATGCTCCAAAAGAAGGTTGAAACCCTCAATAACTCGGCCCTGCTGCCAAAAGTGTCGAATCACCCTAATAAATATGCCAACTGATAGATCGGGTGATGGTAAGAATAACCCAGGTGCTTGAATCTCCAAGATCCCTCTCAATATCCATAGATCTGAGTTTCCCACTAAATGGGGTGCCCCACTAGATGACTGAAACCCTAGCTGGTTTAGCCCTGATGAAGGTGGCCTCCAAATGCTCTGAAACTCTCCAAGAATATAGATTGGGTGATGGTAAGAATAACCCATGTGTCTGAATCTCCAAGCTCCCTCTCAATCTCCGTAGATCTGAATTTCCCATTGAATGGGGTGCCCCACTGGATGACTGAAACCCTAGCTAGTTCGGCCCTGATGAAGGAGGCCTCCAAATTCTCCAAAAATCTCCAATAATATAGATCGGGCTATGAGAATCCCATGGGAGAAGTTTCAGACTCAGATCTCAAGCGGATCTCCCTAGATCTGAGTTTTACTAAATCACAGGACGAACCGGTGCGCCCTCTCTCTATCTGCACATGAAACTAATGTAGAATCCTCCTGCAACTAAGTAGATCTGGAACTAGAATGGTGTGGGAGAGTATTGCATCTCCGAGACCAAGCTTGGGACAAGATAGGTGGAATCGTTCACCATCGAATCGTCCTCTAGAGTTTGTTATGTCAAAACCCTCAAAACCCCCAATATTGGGCTCACTAGCTAGAAGCCAGAAATCAAAATAAGATCATACATGAATGAATGAGAAGAGGCCCTTGCCTTTCCTTTATACTTTTTGGCTCACCTTTTCCCTCCAAAGTGACTTTCATTTTATTAATATTTAATTAATTAATTAAATCACTTTAATTAATTAATTAACCTTTTTACCTCTGGAAATCTCCTTATCTCTCCTTGTGGCTGCCCTGGCCACTGAAAGTCACTTCTAGCCATCCCATCTTGTAGTGCTGCTCCTCCCAACTCCAATGAGCTATTACATTGAGAGGTTCCTCCAAGTAATGTGCCCCAAATGTCCTCTTCAGTGATTTTAATTAACTTATAGCTCAAAATAGTCAAAATCATGGAAATCG
>JASDQU010102279.1:336694-359400 GCA_032191745.1 Picea mariana
GAAACCAAAGCCAACCTATGCGGAATGGCTCATAATGATGGAATATGATGATAAATGCCAATTGGACCCCACAATGCCTCTCAAATACCCCTGTACTCGCTATAACATCCATCTGGCTACTCTGGTCATCATAAGTCTCTGCCCTGTGATGATGTCCCAAAGTGGGGACATTACAAATAGCACTCAACATTACCATGGAATAGATCAACCCTAATGGTTTCTTTGAGGGTGCATATATTAACCTCAATGAATTGACAAAATGTACAAGGGATTACAAGATCAAAAGCAACATGTCTATGGTGCATCGACAATAACTATTGAACCAATTCATTGTCATTAGGAAGTGGGCATCAAATGACATGTAGAAGTTGAATTGATTGTTCAAGTGGCATGTAAAGAAGAGGAACAATTGTAAAGTTATCTCTTAGAGATGGGCCATAAGAATATGAATTGCTAGATATTGAGAGAGGGAGGTAGAAGTCTGAAGATTACAATTAACCTCACAATTGACCTCACACACCCACTAATAACATGAGAAATATTTAGTAAGTGGTGCAAAACAACTTGGTATGCCTTTAATCTTGGCACATAAGAAATTTTTCTTTACTAAGTGGTGCACTCTTATCTGATCACAGATTGGATAATGTTATATTATATAACATATGAACTGTGAAAATGTTGTATGACAATTGCTCGTATTCCTAACATAAATTTTGATGAGGTGATGCAAATGTAATATTTGTGAGTCTTTGTTGGAGTTAGAAATCTAGATAAAATGTAGTCATATAAGGTAGCAATTCACATTGATTGAAAGTAACTATGACAATAATTTCAAATGTAAGTGCATCATAACCTATTGTAAACATAGTAATTTGAGTTTTAATGGGATATATATTAAAAAGAATATGATTTTGAGTGATTCTTAATTGTCACAAAATTTTTGGTGGTAATGAAGCCTATTTCTACAAATAGTAGTGTGAGTTTTATTACATATATATTTCGAAGAATAAGCAATTGAGTGAGTCTTTTAATTGTCACAAAATTAATGTTTATAAAGGGTAATGCCTATAGATATCCACACTCCCCTTGCG
Organism: Picea mariana; assembly: GCA_032191745.1. Classification (NCBI taxonomy): domain Eukaryota; kingdom Viridiplantae; phylum Streptophyta; class Pinopsida; order Pinales; family Pinaceae; genus Picea; species Picea mariana. The sequence continues at coordinate 337,786 of JASDQU010102279.1, forward strand.
TTGTGGGAAGGTCATGCTATCCACACTCCCTAGATGTGTGATGACTAATACTAGTTGTCTACTAGAGATATTAGGTCGAAAGATTTGAAGATTTCACATTTGGATTATCTCTAGAGTTAGTTCAATATTGTCAAAACTCCAACATATTTCAACAAAGGAAGGGATATGAGATGCAAGATGGAATTAAGGGTTTAAAGGGAGCTCGATGATTTACTTTATTTATTTGTTTGCATTATTACTTGTTAACATTTTAAAAATTACATTAGGAACATTGCTTATAAATAGTCATCTACATATGAGATATCTGTGTGCTAGCTATGCCTAAATATCCAACACACAATTACTATTATGGTTCAATAAACACATTAGTTACTAATGTCTCTAGGTTATTAATGAATTAATTAATAAGTTGTCAATTTGAAGTTATATTATATGAATATAAATATCATCAATATGATAATAATTAGTTCCCATCTTTAAATATTAAATTAAGTTATAATAATTAGTTCCCATCTAAGACTTTTTTGTTTCTGTATTAGACTTTATTATCTAAAATGAATTATTCATTATAATTATTCCTTTATTCAAAGGGTAACTACAATTGGAAAATACCACCAAAGTGGGAGACAAGTTCCTTTTTGAGGAGTTTACAATGATAAGAGTCTATGGTTTGGAAGAGAAGCCAGATCAAAAGTGAGTGTTGAATTTGGTAGAGAAGCCATATCAAGAGACTCATAAAAGTGAAATTCATTCAGTTACTGACTAAAAATCCAAGCATATTAAATTAAATATTGATCGGATGAATTTCAAGGAAAAACCAAATCTACACAAGCAGGGGCAAAGACTAAAAATTTAGCCATGAATCAATCAACATAAAGGTAAATAAGGGATATATGACATATAAAATTATTATCCTTCACTCATCATTCATGCATAGAAAAGAAGGGCATTTGAATCTATAGGCCTTTAAACACTAAAGTGACGACCGTCGATTCGGCTCCTGACCGACTGCTTAGGAACGAACTGATGTCTAAAGGGATAAGGGAAAAAATATAAAACCATAATCCTTTCAAGGGGAAATAATGGTTGAGATAAGTCTAGACAACCTCATTATATAATTAGAATCAAAGAGTTCCAAAACAACTAGAGACAAATAATGTGGTTGAGCAAGAAACATTGCCATGGTTTAAACCTTGTGTTGTACCGCATGACCAATACACTTGTTGTTGAAAAGTCACCAAGAAACATATGTCTAATTTACTTTTCCCTTAAATAAATTGGATAATAAATATTAATCTATTATCTCATAAATACTTGAAATAATTAACTGAAATGGAAAATCAGTTAACTATAGAAAATTCAAGTTCAAAAGGTTGGCTGGTAAGACATGGAGGTGACCTGAAGTTTTAACAGAGTTATAAGTGTAGTTATGAGAGTTGTGAAGTAGTTTAACTCAGTTAAGTGAGTTAAGCCCAATTGTGCTAGTTGTAACTGAACTTACACTAGTGAGAGTTCAGTGAATTAATTAGTAATTATTTCAAATCAGTGAACTCACATGCAACTGAAGATTCACCGTGGTTAACTACATGCATGTCAAATGTAGTGGAGACCTAGTTAAGATAACAGGTGAAAGGGATAGTTTGGCTATCAATTGTGATTTGAGTGAAGTGCACTCATGCAATCACACATGTAGTGGATATGCTTATGAGCATGTGCAAACTAGGAAATTGAATTCATATTGTGAGAATTCAATTGCAGGGACTGCGTAGAGGAGGTAGGTTGTCTGGAGATAGAATATTGGCACATGAATTTGTCAATTTTTGTATGATAGTGTGAGATGCTTGTATTGTACTAAGAGCTCTTGGATTAGAGTTTTGTATGATATTGTTTCATGATCCATGATATACATAATATATGATAGTGGGGTTTTTAGCTTTATGCTTTCCCTGTAAAACTTTTTTGTTATGTGTTCTTGATATTTCACTTTGTGATCATTGTTTAATTTCTGCAAGAATATTAGTAGAAGAAATTTTGTATTTAAAAATGGTATATAATTGTTAGATCAGGAGAATCATAGGAAATACGTTAATTGTATTGAAATTTTACATGGTACAAGAGCCACATAACCACAGAAGTGAAGTTCGAAAATTGTAGTATTTTCATAGGTCCCATCTCTGGCAGGGTGGGAACCTTAGTACTGAAAACTACGCATATTTCTGAGAGAAGAAATTCTCGCACCCTATTGGGGAAATTCAATTGCTTAAAATGCTTTCATTTAATTATCAACCAGGGATGCTCGTAATCTTGTGATGATGCTAGCAAAATATATGTAGGAGTAGGTATCTAACTCTAATCTAAGAAAATTCAATCAAATCCTAACTCTTTCATTCCACTTAACAAGACTTAGTTGTTGTAGGAAAGAAAACACTAGCTCCCTTTCAGGAGGTCCTCTCAAGATGTTTCACAAAACCTATCAACAATCAAGATCATCAAGTAAACACTCATGCATTGAAAATAAATACACTTAAAAATGCTTAGTTGTTGTAGGAAAGAAAACACTAGCTCCCTTTCAAGAGGTCCTCTCAAGATGTTTCACAAAACCTTATCAACAATCAAGATCATCAAATAATTCTAATAAAAAAAATAAAGCATATAAACCTATTCAAAGCATTAGAACAAGAAGAAAATGCTACTATGATCTATTTGAAGTGAGCTCAATTCTCCCAAGAAAAAAGTAACACATAAACTAAAGCATTTTGAATCTAAACTAGAGAATGGAAACTGATGTGAAAAGAAAGCTTGATTCTTGTTCCATCATAAGTTGGATAGAATGCTCCAAGAGTCCTACCCTTAAAATGGAGGAGGCACTCCTATTCATACAAAAATTTAAGATAACTTAGATCCACAAATCTCTCCTAGATCCACAAATGTCTCATTTGGTTACAACCATGTGCTTACACCTATCAAGTGATATCTCTACAAATCCTCTCATAAATATCTCTTTCATGATTAATCTCCATCCAAGATACTTGAGTAAATCTCCAAATATTCATCAAATCTTCAAAGGGTTGAAGAGGAAATTCGAATTTGAGGCTTGGTTGTCAAATTTGACTTGGTTGGAGTCTTCAAATACACCTGTAAACATCATGAAACTCATCCCACTTTGATATATAAGTGTAAACATGTCATTTTTCCAATATTTAATCATAAATTCACTCGAAAAAACTAAAATAGATGCTTTGGAAAAAAATATGTCTAAAACCCATGTAATCATGAAAATGGTTTAATGTAAGGATATGAGAAAGAGGAATATGGTTAAAACTGAAGTGAAAGTGAATTGAAAGTGAAGTGAAAGATTCATTAAAATATGGTACTTTGGCGACCCAACATACCTCCCAATTGAAGGCATTGCATGTCCTCATGCAAGCTTGCATTGAATTTCCTGAATTGTGTGATGGAACCTTCTTTTGTTGAAAGATATCTAAGTGGCAGTTGGTTTTTGTGGTTGCTTCTTGTGTGACAACCAAAAGTATTTCTTTATGTAGCAACATTTATTCTTCTTGATTATGGTTGGTTCTTGTGTGACAACCATCAATATTGTAAGTGTTGGTTCTTGTGTGACAACACTTTCATTTTTCTTTTTCTTGCTACAACAAAGAATATAATTAAAATTGCAATCATATGAATGCAAAAATGATGATTCAGTAATGTGTGTATCAATCATTCAATCCTTTTAGTATTATTCAATAAGGTGTATAGAAGTATGTTAAAGGCATATAAACCATCCTCCTCATGGTTTATTTTCTTTGGAATATGTGCTTCATGTACAAACCAATGCTACATTTTAGGAGATCAATGAAGGTGCTTTATAAAAGTAATAAAACTCAATTGGGAAAACATGTTGGTCAATAGCATATGAGGTTATGAAAGATGTAATATAGGATAAATGAATGGCATATGATGAATAACACCCCCCCCCCTCCCTCCCCAACTGAAGGTGTTCTCCATCCTCAGAAAATGTAGCAAATATGGAATGACATGGAGTGACAAATAGGGAAGGACATGGAATAGTGAAGGATATGGAAGGACAAATAGGAAATTTTCCAAATACATGTCTTTTAGCAGTCAAGGAATTACTGATTAAAGATTGGAAAATAACATACCTTCACTTACCTGAGAATATCATGAGCTATGCATCTAAGAGATCTTTGTATGTCTGCAATATTTTGGTTGCTACTATTGGATCATTGATCTTTGGAGTAAAAATAATATGATCTTCTTGAGTGTATGAACATAGAATGAGATTTGAAATTGGTACATATGTACCATATTATTGCTGGAACTAAGTTGTTGGTGCTGAAACTCTGGAGTTGAATATTTGATTTACTAGAACACTATTGCAATATATTGTGAGTGTCATGGAACCATATAGTCTTCATTCATATCCGCATCATGGCATAATTCTTATCTATGTGAATAAATTTTGTTTATGTCGAACATAGAAAGAAATTGTTTGATTACCAACCATTAATGAATGTTGTTAACCAACACGAGACTACTCACCATTAATGTCAATGAGAGTCAAGATGCCCAAGTACATATTACTAGGTACAAATAAATGTGTCGCATGTCAAGTCACCTAGAAGATCAAACAAACAGGGGACATTGATGTATTCCCACTATTTATTGGTGAAAGAACTTGCAATTAAGGCATGCAAGCCTCAAGGTACTGAAAAGGTCTCTAGTCTCAATCCCAGATGATGTGTTGATGTCGATGGGTCAAGACTTGTCAGAAGGAGGGCCATAAGAAATCCCCCATCATCTAACACGAGTACAAAGTAATGATTTAGAGGACCATAGATGAAAAATCAAGAAGGCTTTATTTGGCAAAAGGAAAATGACAAGGTGCTAACTCAAATTGGCAAGTGAGCTAAGTGACTTTTTCATGGGTTAGGGGTGAGTGAAAATGAGGCAGGAAAGTATGAAACTTGCAAAGGGGTTGAAGCCACGATCTAGTAGTGATAGGAAGATGGCAAGTTTAGGATTGACTTCAACATGTTAGGCTCAAAGGAAAGAAGATAAATCATCACATAATGGCTTTGGGAGGATTCTTTTGATAGCAATGGTATGATGGATATGGTCTGAAATATAATGATTTTGACTTCTTCATGACTTCATTGGGACATTCTTTTCGCAAGAGTATGTGGTGTTTGAAAACCACTAGTGCATAAATTGGTCTTCTTCATCATCCCAGAACCTGCAAACACTTGACGCTAATATGCAATGAAACATAAGTTTATTGGCGAATAGAGGTGATCAGTCTTTCTTCATTTGATATATACGAAAAAATCTATAAATAGTTCTTAACAAACCCAAGGAAGATAAATAAAATGAACTGCACTTTTTACCTGTCGGGATGTGGTGCACCTTGGACAACCTGCCAATGTTTCTTTGATAACTTCTTCATTTGATGCTCAATTTCAGTGATTCAAAAGCCAAATGATAGATTTTTAGCATGTTTTTATGATATGATGATTCAAACTATTTTTTGAAGTCATTTGACAACAAAATCTAAGAAAGATGACCAATTGTTTTTCTGCAAATGCTGATGAAGAAAGAAATGAAAATGTTTTTCTGCAACAAACTTTTTTTTAAATATATACTTTATTGTATATAAAACTAAATTTTAAACTTTTTATTATTTATTTATTAATTATTATATTTTTTTTATATTTATAATTATAATGCTTATTTAATGAAAAACCGACGTGAACCCAATTTATTCAATCAAAACGTGAATTTCTTTGATACAAATTGCATAATTTAACACTAGGCCAAACAATCCATTTATTATTTCAAATGAAAATAAATTTATTTAAATCACATGTGTTAAAATGGAGGGCCAAGCAAGATTGAACCGACAACGTCAATTCAAATGACTTAACATCAGACCATGTGCCACATCTGTTATGTTTTAAAGAGCCATCATATATAGTTTATTTATATTGTAATTTCCTAAAAATCGAAACAGTTCCCGTTGGCCGAGATTTGACCCCATGATATTCAGCAACAATACCAAACGTGCCAAGCATCGAGCTAGTTGTAGAGTTTGCAAAACCACACGAGGATTTTTTTATTTTATTGGATATGTAATAATGTGCCATGTTTTATGAAGCGATGGAAAATATTGACCCTGAAATCTCAGCCTTATAAACTGAATTTGTCACACATCATTTATTAAACACCCACTAGATATTTAGAATTTAATTTCAGTTATTGTAATCACACGAAAATTTCCATGGTCTATGGAGTGCACCACCGAGCCACCACTGCATAAAGAAACATTTTAATATTTCCAAAGCTGGAAGTTTGATCGAAAAAGGGCGTTGGAGAATTGGTGTTTTATTTGCAGGTTTCATTTGGAAATTTGGAAGAGCCGAGGCCCACGCAATAGTATTGAGCTTGCGATGGGTGGTTAAAAAAGGCACTTCGGCCGGAATTGAACCCACAATACCCTCCTTGATATCCAAACAGTAAAATTGTTGTGCCACACATCAGCTTATTTAATAACAACTAGAATATTATTGTTTTGATTTGATTTTAATGACCTTAATAATAACAATTATTCGTGGATCTTAATCGTCGACCTAGCACCGCATAAAAAATTGTTTTCCATCTCTGCAAAGCTCAGGGTTATCATTTTATGAACCTGGGTGCCATTAGGGTGCGCCCTCTGCAACACCATATTAGAACTCACGACCTTCACGACTAGCATATGCCTCATGGTCCCCGGCTGCAGCTCATTCACCTTTCATGAACATGGGCTTCTTCAAACCCGTCTTTGTTGTTGCCATCGCCATGCTGATAATTATAAACACTAGAATTTTGTGCCTCCTCAAGAGAGAAATGAAACCCCACAGGCACAGAGATCAAGAACAAAATACACCAAGGTTCCAATTGCCCACCGCAGCTTTAAACCCACAGGTTTTGATCAACACTGAAGCCCAAGAAAATGCAGATTGGAGGTTTTACAATATTTTTATTGCAGGTGTATTGGAACTGAGGTGTAAATAGAATGAGCGACATCAATGTCCCAAAACTAGATCGATAATGGGTTTTCATGCACGAAAATTTTGAATATGTGTGTATGACCCGCAAATCAAACTAGAAGGAACTGCCTGAGGGTTCAAGCAAGTCGTTTTTGAACCAGAAAGATTAACCATTGAACAAGAGCTTGGAGGATTTGATTGACTAGCATAGGGTTTGCATTTTTTTTTATTTTTTTTTTATTGCAAGTTTAGGCTAGAAATGCCAAAGCCCGTCAGAATCAAACCAAAGTTTGTAAAGGGCATTTTTATATTAGCAGCATGAAGGTCCAATTAGTGTGTTGGTTTTTTTTCAAATATGATTTGTTTATATATATATATATATATATATATATACATTTTTATTATAAATTGTTTATATATATATATTAACAATGTTTTTAATTTAGTTTGTGTTTTTTTATTTTTTATCTAGTTTTAATCATAGTTTATATTTAAACTAGTTTATTTATTAGTTTTGAACTATGATTAAATTTTTATTTTTTTTAACTTTATATATATTTTTATTTAATATATATATATATATATAGTGAAAAAATGAAATGCCATTACGCAACCTGTCATAGGTTTTTAGATCAACTCCAAAAATACCCTAGACTCAACATTTTTTCGATTTTTTAAATATGGAATTAAAATTTTGTTGCAAAAGATGTTGGAAATTTTCAATTTAAAATAGACATTAAGACTAACTTATTTCCAAATTTCTGATCTTCCAGATTGCAACTAGGCGCAAGAAGAGAGCATACTTATTTTGAAATTTGCAAATTAAAAAAAAACATATGAATTTTTTTTTACCTCTTATGCAGATCACAATTCTGTAGCTCCTGAGACTCGATTTGTTTTCTTCCTTGATGTGTGTCCCTTTCTCTAGTGGATCTTCCTTAATTTGTCATTTGTGATCTTCGCTTCTGCTCCTTGTTCTCAATCATTTGTTTTATTGCAAATCTTTCCTGCCAAGGATTAGTAGATGGATGGTTCTTACTGCACCACAAAACATCAAATTTATCCTAAAAACTATAAAGTTTATTTATTATTTTTCCTATCTATCTAAAACTATTTTTGTTTTTTATTTTTTAAGTATATTCATGCTTCCAATGAAGCCATTTACAGATTAGAATTTTTTAAATTCTCATATCCCAACTTGAAAAATGTACCTGATTGTTTGTAAGGATATGTGAAATCGACTTGACCTTTTGATTTGCTACAAGGATCTCTTGAAGAATTGATGAATATTGTTGTGTAACTACTTCTTGATACCATTCCTCAATGTAGTCTTTGGGCTGCATTCCACATCCTTTGTCCATAAATGGTTAGTAAACAACGTGGCTCTTAGTGCACCACCAAATGAAATTTGATGACAACAATCATGAAACAAAAACTAAAAATAATCATATAATTGAACTCCCTCATGTTACTAAGATCTTGTTGTCACCAAGATGTCATTTCATCATGAGTTAGCTCCTTTCTTTGCATCAATAAAACCAAAGAAAACAAAACATACTGAATTAAATTCCTAATGCATAATCCCTTAGCACCATCCCCGACAATGACACCAAAATGTTGGGGAAATTCAATTTCTTAAATTGCTTTCATTTAATTATCAACCATGGATGCTCGTAAGCTTGTGATGATGCCAACAAAATATACGCAGGAGTAGGCATCTAAATCTAATCTAAGAAAATTCAATCAAATCCTAACTCTTTCATTCCACCTAATAAGACTTAGTTGTTGTAGGAAAGAAAACACTAGCTCCCTTTCAGGAGGTCCTCTCAAGATGTTTCACAAAACCTATCAACAATCAAAATCATCAAGTAAACACTCATGCATTGAAAATAAATACACTTAAAAAGGATTAGTTATTGTAGGAAAGAAAACACTAGCTCCCTTTCAAGAGGTCCTCTCAAGATGTTTCACAAAACCTTATCAACAATCAAGATCATCAAATAATTCTAATAAAAACAATAAAGCATATAAACCTATTCAAAGCATTAGAACAAGAAGAAAATGCTACTATGATCTATTTGGAGTGAGCTCAATTCTCCCGAGAACAAAGTAACACATAAACTAGAGCATTCTAAATCTAAACTAGAGAATGGAAATTGATGTGAAAATAAAGCTTGATTCATATTCCATCATAAGATGGATACAATTCTCCAAGAGTCCTCCCCTTGAAATGGAGGAGGCACTCCTATTTATACAAAAAATTAAGATAACTTAGATCCACAAATCTCTCCTAGATCCACAAATGTCTTATTTGGTTGCAACCATGTGCTTACACCTACCAAGTGATATCTCTACAAATACTCTCACAAATCTCTCTTTCATGATTAATCTCCATCCAAGATACTTGAGTAAATCTCCAAATCTTCATCAAATCTTCAAAGGGTTGAAGAGGAAATTCGAATTTGAGGCTTGATGGTCAAATTTGACTTGGTTGGAGTCTTCGAATACACATGTAAACATCATGAAACTCATCCCACTTTCATAAATAAGTGTAAACATGTCATTTTTCCAATATTTAATCATAAATTCACTCAAAAACACTAAAATAGATGCCTTGGAAAATAATATTTCTAAAACCCATGTAATCATGAAAATGGTTTAATGTAAGGGTATGGGAAAGTGGAATATGGTTAAAACTAAAGTGAAAGTGAATTGAAAGTGAAGTGAAAGGTTCGTAGAAATATGGTACTTTGGTGACCCAACACACCCTACTCAAAGGAGAGGTGTGAACCTCCCTTAGGATTCTCGTAGCCTGCTCAAAGGAGAGATGTGAACCTCCCTCACCCCACTGTGCATTACAGTGTGAAGTCCCTCAAAAAGTTCAGATGCTATACACTGGTGAGGTGCGAACTTCCCTCAGGCTAGTAATTGGTCACGTGTGATCCTCCCAGGGCAAGGAGGATTGCAACAGTTGAGTTTGTGGTTGGATAAAATTCAAATTTGCAGAAGGATTTTCTTGGTGCTACAGCTGATTCAAGATCGAAATGGCTTTCATTGGCTTCAGGTTAGAGTATTCACTCGAAGGCAACTCTAACTACATTGCTTGGAAGGACAAGATGGAAGTAGTACTCAAAGACAATGGCTTGAAGGAATACATTGACAAAGATGTTCCTAAGCCAGATGCAATAGACTCTGCAAATCTTGATGCATGGCAAAGAAAGTGGAAAAGGTGAGGAGGATATTGTTGGAGGGAATATGAGACCGCATTGTCTCTAATCTCCATGTGAAAGCCACACCACATGCAATGTGGAAGGTTTTGACGGATCTGTTCCAAAACAACAATGACCATAGGGAATTGGCGCTTAAAGATAAACTCAGGAATATCAAGATGGAGAAGGGTGCCTCCATTCCAAAATATCTCACAAAGTTTGTGCAATGTTGGGATGATATTGGAAGTGTGGGAATAATAGTTTTTAATGATGATTTGGTGAGATTGGCTCTCCTAGGACTTCCCAAGAGTTGGCACAGTTATCAAGACTCTGTCAATGGAAGGGAAAAATTGCCAGATTGGGAACGACTATGGTCAGATATAGTGCAGGAGGAGTTCGGGTAGAAAACCATAGATGGATCTTCATAAAAGCATGATGATGAAGAGGATTGTGCTTTGACTACCAAGGCAAGGAAAGCGAAATGGAAGAAATTTCATTCAAAACTTGAGTCTAAAGTCAAGAAGCTGGATTGTCCAAAGTGAAGTGTTTTCACTATCATGAACATGGGCATCTCACTACTAACTGTCTGTAGAAGAGGAAGAACAATATGGTTGTTGGAACTGCAAATGGTGAGGCTCTTGTCTCACAATTTCAGCTTGAATTCACTTTGATCGCATGCATGGCTTCAAGTGCATCGGGATCAGTGTGGTATTTGGATAGTGGCACTTCCTTCCACATGATGGAAGATAAAGAGTATTTTAGTGACTTGGAGGAGAAAGATATCAGAATGCATATAGATATGGGTGACGATGGACAATATAGTGCGACTGGTATTGGTACCATTACCTTTTAGAGCGATTTAGGTAAACCATTTCAATTGAAAAATGTTATGCATGTTCCAAGTCTGAAGAAAAACCTAGTCTCAGTTGCAATGTTGGAGGATAGAGGCTATGACATTGTTTCAACAGTGGAAAATCCTACCTGCAACATAAATAAATGGGTCAAGTCAACAATATAGGGATTAGAGTTAAGAATCTCTACATGCTGGAGGTAGATGGTTACAGTGCCATGGTGGGAAAGGCAGAAAAAGTGGTGAGCCAGGATGAGGGCGAATTATGGCACAGGTGATTGGGCCATCTTCATCATGGAGCCTTGAAGATCATGCAACAAATATATACTAGACTTCCAAGGGGAACACTTTCTCAGTTAGACCTTTGCAAGGGGTTGACCCTAGAGAAGTATGTAAAGTCTACCTTTCATGAAAAGGAGAACTATGCTTCGGTAATCCTGGAGAGAGTTCACATAGATGTATGTGGACAATTCTCGGTTTCTTCAACAACAAAACATAGGTATTATGTAATTTTTGTGGATGGCTTTTCTCGTAAATGTTGGATCTTCTTCATGCAAAAGAAGGATTAAACATTCTCAAAGTTCTCTGAGTTTAAAGCATTGGTGGAGAAAGAGTCGGGGAAGCAAGTGAAAGATCTAAGGAGCGATAATGGTGGAGAATACATCTCTAACAAATTCAAATATTTCTACAGCAGAGAAGGAATTCTAAGAGAAATCATAGCACCTCATAACCCATAGCAAAATGGGGTCACGGAGAGAAATAACATAACGATTGTGGGTGTTTCATGAGCAATGTTGCATGATCAGGGCCTACCAATGCATCTGGGGGAGGAAGCATGGAATACTACAGTTTATGTGGAAAACCATTGTCCTCATAAAATACTTGGCATGAGTACAGTTGAAGAAGATTTGACTGGTAAGAAACTTGATGTTTCTCATTTTAAAATTTTCGGCTCATCTATTTATGTGCATGTGACCAAGGATTCCAGGAAGAAGCTGGAACCGACTATGAAAGTTCGGATATTTGTGGGGTACACAGAAACAACCCATAATTATCATGTGTATTTTCCTAACAGTAAGATTATTGTTATGCGACAAGATATAAAATTTGATGAGGAGAAATCCATGCGGTTGTCGCTTGAGAGGGAGCTAGACTGGCATGCAAAAGAAGAACTATTGGTTCCCAAGGATGAGTCTCAAGATGTGGATCAACCACATGAGGAGGTTCATGGAGTGGAGGAAACCACTCAAGCAGATCCATCCATCAGAAATGGTGGAAAGCGCACCACAAAAGATGAAAAATTGAAATTAGATGTTGCACAGAATGTAGGAGCCCCTACTTCACAGCGCAGACATAGACAGTCTCCTGATTGATTTACTAGATACATGGATCTCATGAGTAAATTATTGTGACTGAACCATATTTCTTTTAGGAAGCAGTGAAGGATCCCACTTGGTTTGATGCTATAGTAGAGGAGTATGAATCCATTGTAAAAAATAGTGCATGGGATATTGTCCCAAGACTGGTCGAAAAATCAGTGGTAGGATCAAGATGGTTCTACAAGGTAAAGAAAGTTGTTGATGGGAGTGTGGAGAAATACAAGTCCAGGTTTGTGGCCCGAGGCTTCTCACATATCGAGGGGATATATTATGATGATACCTTTGCACTTGTCACAAGGTACTCTTCCATAAGATCCATCCTTGCACTCTCAGCGCAAATGGGTTGGTGCATTTATTAGATGGATGTAAAAACTGTGTTTCTCAATGGGATCATTGCGGAAGAAGTGTACATTGAAAAACCATAAGGTTTTGAGACCTTTGACAGAGATTCACATGTGTGAAAACTCAAGAGATCACTGTATGGGCTAAAGAAAGAACCCCATTCTTGGTACAATTGGATAGACAACTATTTCACCAGATTGGGCTTCACCAAAAGTGAAGCGGATGAAAACCTATACCAAATTTTGGCGGAGGGTAGTATCTTAATCATTGTTCTTTATGTTGATGATTTAATATTGACTGTGGATTAGCAGCTGATACACTCATGTAAGGATAACCTTGCAAAGGAGTTCGAGATGAAGGATTTGGGCCTCCTTCATTATTTCCTTGGATTGGAAATATGGCAGCGAGATGGTGAACTTTTTGTGTCTCAAGGAAAGTATGCAAGGGAGATAATGGGTAAGTTTCACATGAAGGGTTGTAAACCCATGGATACTCCTCTTCTAGGAAACTAGAGGAAAGAGGATGCTACTTTTGGAGAAGTAGTGGATGCTACTGTCTATCGACATTTAGTAGGTTCGCTAATGTATATAGTGAACACGACACCAAACGTTTTCTATGTGGTTAACCAGCTAAGTCAAGGAATGGTTAAGCCTACCAAACTCTTTTGGAAGGTGGGTAAGTATGTCCTGAGATATCTGAAGGTCACATTTGAGTATGGATTATGGTACAAATAGATGAATGAGGTGAATTTGCATGGATTCACGGATGCAGATTGGGAGGGGAGTCCAACGGACAGAAAGAGCACATCATTGGGGATTCTTAGTATCAGATCTACAATTTTTCTTGGTACAACATGAAACAAATATCCATGACACTTAGTTCAGTGGAAGCAGAATACATGGTAGTGATTCAAGCTGCATGTGAGGATATCTATATGAGAAATATCTTGGTTGGTTTGTTTGGTTCTCATTTAGATCTGACAGTGATTCATTGTGATAATGAGAGTGGCATTAAATTTTTGATTAATCCTACGTTTCATGATAGATCTAAGCATATAGATATCCGGTATCATCATCTCAAAGATTGTGTCTAACGAAATATCATGTTGCTTCAATACATTCCTATGGAATATTAGTATGCATACATTCTGACGAAGGTGGTCACCAGGAGAAAATTCAAATATCATAGAGAGACGATTGGGGTGAAGGATAATCCCTTTCTTGTTTAGAGGGAGTGTTGAAAATTCAACAATAAACATGTGTCTAATTTACTTTTCCCTTAAACAAATTGGACAATAAATATTAATCTATTATCTTATAATTACTTGAAATGATTAATTGAAATGGAAAATCAATTAACTATGGGAAATTCAAGTTCAAAAGGTTGGTTGGTAAGACATGAAGGTGACTTGAAGTTGTAACAGATTCATAAGTGTAGTTATGAGAGTTGTGAAGTAGTTTAACTCAGTTAAGTGAGTTAAGCCCAGTTGTGCTAGTTTTAACTGAACTTACACTAGTGAGAGTTCTATGAATTAATTATTAATTAATTCAAATCAATGAACTCACATGCAACTGAAGATTCAACATGGTTAACTACATGCATGTCAGATCCAGTGGAGACCTAGTTGAGATAACAGGTGAAAGGGACAGTTTGGCTATCAATTGTGATTTGATTGAAGTGCACTCATGCAATCACACATGTAGATGATATGCTTATGAGCATGTGAAAACTAGGAAATTGAATTCATATTGTGAGAATTCTATTGCAGGGATTGCGTAGAGGCAGGCTATCTGGAGACAGAATATTGGCACATGCATTTGTTAATTTTTGTATGACAGTGTGAGATGATTGTATGGTACTGAGAGCTCTTGGATTAGAGTTTTGTATGAGATTGTTTCATGATCCATGATATACATAATATATGATAGTGGGGTTTTTAGCTTTATTCTTTCCCTGTAAAACTTTTGTGTTATGTGTTATTGATATTTCACTTTGTGATCGTGGTTTAATTTCTGCAAGAATATTAGTAGAAGCGATTATGTATTTAACAATGGTATATAATTGTCATGTCAGGAGAATCGTAGGAAATACATTAATTGTATTGAAATTTTACACTTGCTTAGTTGCCAAAGAGGCTTTCCGACAAACAAAGTTAGGCTAATATTGATCAACCAAATGATCTAAACAATTATGTGGGTGAATGGACAAGTATGATCAACAATGTTTCTAATGATCAAACAAATGAAAGAATCATTGATCCTACCATCGATGATAGGGAATTATCACCCAATCCATTTCAAGAGGAAGTCAAGAGGAGAATTGGTGAGAAGGATTGCGTTAGTTACGAATGTAGGGGTGAACAATTTCAAAAATAAGCCAAAAGTAATCCAACTCAAGGTAACCTAATTTAAAGTCTAACCAATCCAAATCCCAGTAACCAAAATCAAATAAATCCAAGTATGTGACCACATGGAACTCCTAAAGGAACCAAACTAGCTCAAGTTATGAAGAAAAAGTGGTTACTTTAAAAAAAAAAAGTTATGAATTGTTTTTGCATAGTTGTATGTTGGATTCTAGGGCATTAAAAAATGTTACGCCAATACAATTTATGAAAATATTAGGACTTGAAACCACCAAACCTTATAGTAAACAACTTGGCAGTTTCATTCCTTGTCCGTGAGATCCTTGAAGAGGAAACCAATGTGAAAAGTAATTTGTTTTAATAGATTCTATCATTTAGATATTAAAATGACATCTTAATGAGAACATATGCATTAAATTTTATGAGGAAAACTAGCATTCCATTATTAGTGATTTTTTTATTTATATAATTTTCTAATGAATTAAGGTTATATATTTTGGAAGATTTAATTCAATTTTCTAAGTTTCAACATTTTACACCATATTCTAATATGTTGTGCATGTACCCAACAATTCTTCCTAGTAACAAGATTGTCTTTTTTATAGATTTCTATTACAATTGACTTGTGATGAGAGGAAAGCATTAGGTTACATCAACCCTTACATTTTTTCCTTTAAAGAAAGGATAATATAGTTTATTCATAATCTCATTAGTTAACCTCTGTGGGGGCGAACTTCTTCAGTGTGGGTACATTCTTGCATAGCTGAGTTTATATCTTAGTGTTGGACAGAGATTTTCCTATGTAGTATGAGTTATTACTGCTAGGGGGTCATTATATTTGGTAGTGAGTCGAAGTACCTTCATTTGGGGACAAGTTTGGTATGAGGGGAAAGAACTTCATGTGTGGCCATCACTACCTTCCATTTGGGGACTTGTTAATGATGTAAGGAGGATCAAAACTAAATGGTGACACCTACAGGCCCATCTCTTGCTTTGGGGGCACTGTTGTTTATGATTGTTTTGGCCTATATTACCACTTACAGAGCTGCTATCTCATACTGATAATTGTTGCACACTATAGTAATCTACATGCAGGATTATTTGGAGTAGTTTTGCAGAGACATCATATACAAAGAACAGATATCAGGTTTCTCTTCTAGTATTTTGTATTTTCTTGTGTTTTCATTGTATTGTTTCCACCAAATATTTAATATAATAAAGCAGTGGGGATATTTTGTTGTTTTTTATATTCCTGTAGCAGAGTTTGTGTTTACTATGTGAGTACAATGTTTTGAATACAAACTGTTTGTATTAATATCTAAACCAAGAATTGAAAACAAATGTATCATAAAATTTAGCAAAGTACATTACATCCAACCATACGTCCTCCAAAGTATTGTAGTACCACTTTTTCTTTTGTCTTCCATTCTACTCTCCAAATATGGCCCTGTCCATGTACAGGTACATGCCCGAATTTGGGCCTATACCTGTACATGGACAGGGCCAAATTTTAAGGTAATGTGTTCTATTACCATTAGTTTATAAGAAACATGTATAAGGTGTGATATGTAATGGATCAAGCATGTAGTGTCTATGTAAGCTAGGTTCACTATTAACTATGTATTGTCTATGTAAGAGTGATTTTGAAAATTTATCATAAAAAATAGATGTAGTCCAATAATAACAACTTAATATTTAAAAATACACGATTAAGGAAAACATAACAATGGTATTACATAATCACTACTTTCTAAATCCAAATGTATTGACATAATTTTTTCAACGTTCTACTATTTTCTAAATCCAAATGTATCACTACTTTCTTTCCTAATTTTGTCAAGGTATATGGTAAATTGACAGGGCCATATTTGGGTCTGTACCTGTACAAGGATAGGGCCGAATATGGCCCTGTCAACAATCTAAAAAAACATATTTAACTCCTAAACTATAATTCCTAAAGTATATTTAATTCCTAAACAGTCTAAAAATCTAAACTATAATTTTGTTATAAATTTTAATGCTATTTTAGTAAATCAATCTAATCTAACCATACCTTAATGATGCCCACTGCTCCAACTTCCACAACAACATCGTTGCTCCAACATCCACTACCCATCTGCCTATAGCAAATGCCAAGCAGCACAACAACAAAACATCACAACCGGCTCTCTGCACTCACAACAAACTCTCTCTGAACTCGTAAACTCTCTTTGAACACTCTCCAAACTTGCAAATAGTCTCCAAACACTCTCCAAACAGCACAATGGAAAACACTCTTCAAACAACACAACAACAAACACTCTCCAAACTTGCAAAAACTATGAGAGGAGCGATGTACAGGTAATATATAAACATTTGTTCGGTCGAAATATATTTTGGGCGAAAAAAAATTTTGGCCGAAAGATAGTTCGACCAAACAATTATTTTGGTCAAAATATCTTTCGGCTGAAAAGATGTTACCAGATGAAAAAATATTTTCCTAGCTAAAATTGGACACAAAAATCGAGTGCATTGTCAGGGTGTCGTTCGATTTGACGTTCAAAGGTTCGTTCGAAAAATAGTATTTTTGACCCAAAAAAAAAGAGGTTTGGTCGAAAAATGATTTTTGGAATGTTGGAGACCCGATTGTCATGAAAGTGTAACCCACCTTCATGATTCCACCCATCAGTTATATGTCAAGTCTTCTTTTCTGAATGGTGATTTAAAATAAGAGGTTTATTTGGTTCAAGCAGAAGGGTTTGTCAAGCAGGGACATGAGCATCTATTATGCAGGTTAAAGAAAGCATTATATGGTTTGAAACAGGTACCGAGATCATGGTATGTAAGGATAGATACCTTCTTATATCAGAATGGGTTTGTGAAAAGAAAGAATGATCCTAACTTGTATGTTAAGAAAGATGCAGAAGGAAATGTTTCTTTAATATATTTAGATGTGGATGATCTCATTATTACAGGCAATGCATGCAAGTTAGTTGAAGAGATTAAAATGAAGTTGTCTCAAGAATTTGAAATGAAACATCTTGGTGAATAGCATTACTATTTAGGAATTGAGGTTTGAAGAGAGTCTGGTAAAATATTGATCACTCAAAGTAAGTACACAAAACAAATTATTAAAAGGTTCAACATGAGTGAATGTAAAGCTATGTTAACTCCCTTAGAACATAATGAAAAGTTGTACAATGAAGATGGATCTAAAGAGGTAGATGGTACTTTATATCATCATTTGGTAGAAAGTTTGAACTACCTGACCACTACAAGGCTCGACATTTCATTCTCAGTCATCATCCTTAGTCAATTTGTGGCTAAGCCTTCAGAGAGTCACTGGAAAGCTGCGAAGAAATTTTTTCGATATCTGAAATGTCCTACACTGACGAATGTCCCAGAAGTGCGCAGCTTCATGGGTTTAGCAGGATACTATCGACGGTTCATTGAGGGGTTTTCGAAGATATCAAATCCAATCACGGAATTGCAAAAGAAAAACAAGAAGTTTGTTTGGACTGAGAAATGCACGGAATCATTTCGGAGGCTCAAGGAGTTGTTGACAACATCACCCATACTAAAATTCCCTGACATGGACATGGACTTCTTGGTATGCACTGACACATCCAAGGAAGGCTTGGGCAGAGTCTTGAGTGATCACTTACATTTCGAGGAAATTTAGAAGGCATGAGGAGAACTACGCGACGAACGATTTGGATTTGTTAGCCATTGTATATGCCTTGAAGATTTGGAGACACTACCTTGTTGGATGAAAATTTGAACTAAAGATTGACCACTGTGGACTACAACATATCTTTACACAAAACAACTTGAACGCTCAACGACACCATTGGTCGGAATTTCTTAGTGAGTACGACTTCGATATTACTTACATAAAAGGAACAATGAACCAAGTTGCGGATGCATTGAGTCGGAGACCACGCATCTTTTTGGTGCTTCCTCTTCGGATGAATCAATGTGAAAAGATTCTAACTTTACAGTGTGACGATGACTAGTACAAGGAGGTCGAGGGTTTTATTAAACAAAACACAATGATGATACCACGATTTGAAGGATTTTCATTTGATAGCGATGCTTTATTGAGGTTTAAGAATCGGATCTACATACCACCAAACGACGAGCTGAGGATGTTGATCCTAAGAGAGGTTCATAAAGCAGTTTACATGGCTCAGTCGGTAGTCACAAAGATGTGGGCAGACCTCAAACCCTTATTCTTTTGGAAGGGAATGAAGGCAGACATACTCAACTATGTGGCTAGATGTCTAGAATGTTAGCAAGTAAAGGGTGAACATAGACACCCAACAGGATTACTACAACCACATGCTATTCTAGAATCGAAATGGGAGGTTATTTCGATGAGATTTATTGTTGGATTGCCACTGACGGCAAGGATACATGGCTCAATTTTTTTAGTAGTAGACACTTTGACAAAGAGTTCTCACTTTGTTCTTGTGCGTATGACTTATCAGGCACCCAATATAGCTAGAGTTTTCATCAGTGACATTGTGAGGTTGCATGGCATGTCTAAGAGGATTATATCCGATCGAGGATCAATGTTTACTGGACATTTTTGGATGAGTTTCCAAGAGGCCTTGGGAACCCAGCTTAACTTAAGTATTGTGTATCACCTAGGGACTGACGGGAAGACCGAACAAATGAGCCAAGCCTTGG
This sequence comes from Picea mariana, assembly GCA_032191745.1. Lineage (NCBI taxonomy): Eukaryota > Viridiplantae > Streptophyta > Pinopsida > Pinales > Pinaceae > Picea > Picea mariana. The sequence goes on from JASDQU010102279.1 coordinate 357,648, forward strand.
AGGACATGTTGCGAATGTATGTAATGGACTAACAAAAGCATTGGGAAGAATTCTTAAAACTGGTGGAGCTCGTTTACAACAACAGCTACCAGAGCACCATTAAGATGGCACCTTTTGAGTTTCTTTACGGGTGACCATGTTAGATGCCTTTGAGTTGGGATCAACTTGAGGATAGGGTCCTGGTGGGACTAGAAGCGATCCAAGAAATGGAAGAGAAAATGAAAACGATAAGACAAAGGATTAAAGAAGCACAGGATCGACAAAAGAGTTATGATGATGTGCACCGTGTTGACCGTAGTTATGAGGTTGGAAATCGAGTCTTCTTGCAGGTTAAGCTGCATAAGAGTTTGATCAAGTTTGGAAAGGGAGCTAAAATCTCTCCGAGGTTCATGGGACCTTTCGATATTGTGGAGAGAAAGGGGCCTATGGACTATCGACTAGCCTTGCCTTATTCTTTGAGGCATATGCATGATGTTTTTCATGTATCTCTTTTGAGACATTATATTAGTGATCTTACACATGTTATTGACATGAGTTACTTGTAGGTATCGGATGAGGGGGCACTCACGGCTGAGCCGATCCCCGTATTGGATCATCGCATTCGATAGCTATGATGTCGAATGGTAGAGCAGGTCAATTTCTAGTGGGACAACTATTGTTCACACTCGGCGACCTGGGAGGACGCATATCATATGTGCCATCAGTTTCCATTTTTCTTTGATAGATAGAATTATGATACTGTGACACACATTATTTCATCACTTATACTATGAAAATTCGGGATGAAGTTTAGACCAAGAGGGGGTGTATGTAACATCCCTCTCTGGCACACTGAGTGAACTTATTCTTTGAGGACACTTGCTTGCAAGTGATCCAGATTATTATTCTATTAAAACATTTGATTTTGATTATGAGGCGTTATGGGTTGATGACATATTGTTTTACTGCATTGACATAGATAGGTGCTATTGACTTGGTTTTACTGAGTGTGCAGGATTTTGGACCTCGAGGATGCAAAGGGATCGATGGAACCCCTTAGACCTCGGATCGAGTTGGGGAATGTACCATTGGGGTTTGATTGTTTTACTATGATATTAGTGCATCTGATTAGATGATATGATATGGATATATTCTAACATGATTCGTTGATGATGCAGGCTGACGATAGCTTGCCGACCAGACTCACATCTGGAGTAAAGGGGTCATGCACGACTACAAGAGATGTTGAGGGAGAGGTGTGGATAGCAGCCCAGCCACAACCTACTAGAACTCCCACTATGGCTCGAACTATAGGTAAACATTTACCTAGTTCGAGAGGATGCACGATGCCATGAGGGCAGACTGTGATAGTTGCTCATGATGATTCCAAGGGGTGCACAATAAGGTGGGGGCCTTATTCCTTAAAAGCCCTTAGTCTCCCACAATTTCACCTCGTGGAGTATTGACTCCATAGGTTTTTGATGTCTACCAAGTCATTCATGAGGTGAGTGGCACCCTTGGAGCATGTAGTGTGTCCTGAAGGGCACGTTGTACAAGGGAAATAGATTATGGCGAGTGGCACCCTTGGAGCACCTAGTGCATCTTGAAGGGCACGTCATGTTGTTGATGATAGATGAATGAACCTAGATGGCCTTAGGATGAATAACATGTTAAGAAAAAATAAAAAATAAAAAATAAAAAATAAAATAAAAAAATAAATTTCCCTAATAAAATGTCGCCTCGTACGAAAATTAAGGTCTAGGTCTAAATTATT
>JASDQU010102280.1:0-26930 GCA_032191745.1 Picea mariana
TGAATGTATCTGTGCAGACAACTGCGGTACTTTAACACCAAATGTTTCTCTGAATCTTTGATACCCAACTTTGTGCGTAGGGTATGAAACAGATTCATCATCTCATGCACATCTTGGTCCCTTTGCTGCCGCAACGTAGTCCATTGTATGTATTTGTCCTCATAGCTCCCCACGGGATAATATTGTTCCTTGATGGAGTCTCGAAAAGAATTCCAAGTGGGTGAAACTGAGAACAAAGAGGGTTCTCCCTCGCCCTCTTGCTCCGAGTAGGTTTCCCACCAGTCCTTGACATGGGGGGCAGCTTTGAGGAGTGCGAAAATAATATTTTCTCGGTTGGAAAAGTCATGAACCAAGAAATATCCTTCTAACAGATTCAACCATCTATCTACGGCATCTTCATCTATTTGGCTGTCGAATATGGGAATGTCAAAGTTTACTTGTACCTTAAAAGGAGTGGCACCTCCAGAGTGGCTGTTGGATGTCGATGCACCGCCAGTCGGAATCCATTGAAGAATCTGGGCAAAGTTGTCCATCATCATGTTCCTTTGTTTCTTGAGGGCCTCCTTGAGCAACATTTTGATAGGATCTCCTTCTCCCTCATCTTTCTTTTCTTCCCCCATGGGCGGTCGTCGGGGTTTGCGAGGCTGATCTTGCAAAGGTTCAACCAGATCGAGCCCCAACTCCTTATACCCCGATCTCATTGGGGACATGCAAAGAAGGATTGAGAATGAGCAGACCGCTCTGATACCACTGATCCGGATTTATGTAGGAACAAAATGAAATATAGAAATACACATAAACACAGAGATGCAGTGGAAATAAGACTTCATTTCATTAATAACAAATGACTGAAATATGCTTACAGACAGAATGGAAATAAACTAGCTAGGGCGCTGGTAGCTTATCTCTGAGAAGAGATGTGTCCGCTACTCGCATCCGTGAGAAGATGATTACAATGAGGCACTGAAGGCCCTTTTACAATAAATGGGAATGCCAAAAGTCCTAGACATCCAAAAACCTAACCCTGGGAGATGAAGCGCCAAAAGTCATGTGGGCCCTGTTTGGGTAAGTTGGTACATCAACTTCCCGGGGTCGTAACTTTTGCATACAATCTCCGTTTTAGGCATATGATAGCCCATTGGAAATATCTATCCGAGGACTGCAACATTTGCACAAAATTTCATGATCCAGAAGTTCAGGACCCGAAAAACTACTAAAAATAGTACTGTGTGAAAACTAAAAAGATGAAAGAAGCAATGGTGGGGGTCTAAGTGGAATAGGTGGGTGGCCACCAATATCCACCTGGATCATATCTGCATAAGGAATTGTAGTCGATCCTGAGAAAATAAGAGCCATCATGGAATGGTCGAATCCTAAGGACGTAGTGGACATCTGATCGTTCATGGGAATCACCGGATATTACCGCATATTTATAGAAGGATTTTCCAAATTGCATACCCTATCACATCATTACAAAGAAGGGAACCAGGTTTAACTGGTCACAAAAATGCCAAGATAGTTTTAATAAGTTAAAGGAATTGTTAACAACCGCACCCATTTTAAAGGTAGAAAATCCGGATAAAGACTTCACCGTCTTTGTAGATGCGAGTAAAGAAGGACTAGGTGGTGTCCTAACTCAAGAAGGGAATGTTATTTTTTATGAGTCTTGAAAACTAAAGGAACAAAAACGAAACTATTTCACTCATGACTTAGAGTTGGCAGCTGTAATACACGCCTTAAATATGTGGTGACACTACATAATGGGCAAAAAATTTATGTTATTGACGGATAACAATGGTGTGAAATTTTTGTTTAGTCAGTCGGACCTTAATGCAAGGCAAGAAAGATGGATAGCCTTCTTGAGAGAATTTGACTTTGAGGTAAGACATATCAAGGGTAAGGAAAACAAGGTGGTTGATGCCTTAAGCAAAAGAGTTCATGGATTGTTTGAAATAAACATTAGCAGGGAAAAAAGCGATCTTGAGCAGAGGATAAAGGTTGCAGGTAATAACAACGAAAATTACACTAGAACAATGGAAAAATTATGAGATAATGCAGAAAATTCAGACAAAACAGATCTGAGTTTGGACAGAAAAGGGCCTACTACGATTCAAAAATAGAATATACATACCAAATTCGGCGGAATTAAAGTTAACAATTTTGGACGAAGCACACAAGAAACCATATTCTGGTCACCCAGGATACCAGAAAATGGTAGCAGCACTAAGGAAGTTATTTTATTGGCCTAATATGAAGGGAGAAACAACATAATACTTACCTAAGTGTCAGGATTGCCAGCAGGTAAAAGTCGAACACCAGCATCCAACCGGCCTATTGCATCCCCTACCTGTGCCGGAATGGAAATGAGAGACAATATCACTAGACTTTATTACAGGTTTTCCTAGAACTCAAAAACAGAATGATTCAATTATGGTGGTAATCGATAAACTTAGTAAGTCTGGACACTTTATTCCTGTAAAGTCTACTTTTAAAGCCATTAACATCGCTGAAATATTCACGAAAGAAATTTTTAGACTACATGGTATTCCTAAAATGGTGATTTCAGATAGAGACGTAAAATTTACATCTGCTTTTTGGAAAGAATTGTTTGTTGGGTTAAATACTAACTTGAATTTCAGCACAAGTTATCATCCACAAATGGATGGGTAGACTAAACGAACAAACCAAATCGTAGAAGATATGCTACGCATGTTCGTAAGAACAAAACCAAGTAAGTGGGAAGACTACCTACACTTTGTGGAATTTGCATACAACAATGGGTAGCAAACTTCGGCTAAGATGAGACCTTTCGAAGTACTGTATGAAAAAAAGTGTACGATGTCGATTAGCTGGGATAACCCAGTGGATAGACTCATGGTGGGACCAGAGATGATCCAGGAAATGGAGAGAACAGTAAGAAAAGTACGACATAACTTAAAGGAGGCTCAGGACAGACAAAAACGTTATGCGAACCTGAAGAGAAGACACCTGAAATTTCAAGTGGGAGACCACGTCTATTTAAAATTCAAAGCCCAAAAAATTTCACTAAAGCTAGGGAACTGTGCCAAGTTGGCACCCAAGTTTTGTGTCCCTTTCGAGATCTTAGCTCGAATTGGACCTGTAACATACCAACTTGCACTTCCTACCAATCTAAAAATCCATTATGTATTTCATGTTTCTTTGTTAAAGAATTATGTTCATGACCCTACTCATATGATCGATTGGAACTTGGTGCAGGTGGAACTAGAAGGCAAGTTCCAAGCGAAACCTCTACGCATTCTGGACAGGAGAGAAATAACACTTCGGAATAGGGTCGTCGCCCAAGTAAAAGTGCAATGGAAGCACTTTAGCCTTGAGGAGGCCACTTGGGAGTTGGAGGGAGATTTGCAGAAATATCATCCAATCCTGTTCCAAGAAAGGAACGAACACTGAAGACAATGTTTTATTGAAGGGGGAAAGGATGTAACATCTCCAAAAATAAATTATTTTTAAATCTAAAATTTTCTTAGGAAATTATTTTCATTTTTAGTAAATTCGAAATTGGAAAATTATTGTCATTATGTCCATTTCGAATTTTGAATTTAGTTAATTGTAATTGATTATTATGACTGTTGGGAAGAGATATTATTTGAGCCAACTAACTATTTGACTATGACACTTGTATGAAACAAAATATTTTATATTTATTGTTGATGGACAAATGGAACAGCCAGGTTAAAATCAGTTGACCATGACTCCATGAGAGGGGAACATGTTGGAACTGCCTCTAGGTTGAATGTCACAAGTGGAAAATTAGGAATTTGACCATTGGCAACCCCTGGAAATCAGGGATTTGGAAATTTGCAAAAATTCCCAAGGGGAAAAAGAACTAGGCACAATTGCTTTTGGATATATATCATATGGGAGGAGGCAGGACGTTGCCTAGTATGCTAAAAAAGAAGAATGATCTCTTGTTGTTATGAACACTATTTTCTGAGTGTGAGGCAAGGAGAAGTTGTTGAAACTAAAGGACAATTACTGGGGATGAGTTATTTAGTTCTCCCTCATGGATTCATGGTCAGGCTAGGGGGTGAGCAGAACAAGTAGCATTGGATGTTCTATTCTAAGGTTGGGAGGAACATGGTTGTTCCATTTTTTGTTCGGTAATTGTTCAGATATGTCAACCTACTCTTTCTCTCACTGAAGGTTATATGATTTAATAGCTGATAGAATGCATCTGTTTAATTCTGGATAGAAGTATTTCTATGGACTAAAATCTGATCGAATGTTGTTTGACATAAGGGTTGACAGAATACCTCTAAAACTAATTATGAATGAATTATCTTTGTTGATTAAATTGTTGAGTGAATGTTACTTTCATTTGATATAATAGATGAAAGAGTATATCTGGTTAATTCTAGAAGAGTTGATTCTGTAGATTAGATTATTGTTGTAATGGCACAAACTATAGTATAAACCCTTATAGCCAATCGTATGCGTTGAGTAAATTTTATGTGTAACGAAATCATGAATGAAACTGAATGATGGGATTATTACTAGAGGATATATCTAGGCTAAATGAATTCAGTCCTATTTCTATAGTCCCAAATTATATGTTTTATGAACATATATAAAATGAATTTCAGAGAATGGATAGATTGCACAAACGCTAAATAACATTTTGAAAACATATTTAAATCATAAATAGAATAGATTGTACAAATGCTAATTAAGGTACTAAAAGTATACTTGAAACTTATATATATGTATATATATATATATATGACAAGGACATACATATATATAGAGATCTGTTTATATATAGATTGACTGTACACAGTCTTTCATAGTTGTTTTCTTTAAATTCTAATGACTCATACCACCAGCGCATCCATATTGGGAATCATGAGAAAAATTGAATGAATCTTCTGTCTTTATAACTGTGACAGTAGTATAATAATTATAACAGTCTAGGTACCTCACAAACCAAAGGTCTTGTTTTTGTGCACGAAACATAGAGGCGAAATTCATTAAAAAAAATAAAGAGACATGAAATCTGTTCTAAATTCTAGAATCGGATCAGTGGTAAATATTATACATTCACGCTCTATAGATGCTATCACTCACAATTATTAAAATATTGAGAATCCTATTTGGGACTTTGGAGTTTCCTTTTCTATTAACCTCTAAAAGATAGTTACAGAGATAAACGTTCAGTCGACTATAAGAGTCTGGCATATACATTTTTCCATGAAAATAATAACCTAGGATAAAAATCTTTCTACTTCCTTGCATCTGCGAGCACTCTTAAACACTATATTAGAACCCGAATACCTTTTCTGGTGTTCGGCATCATCTAGAACCCATGAAAATTTGAGGGAAGAAATCCATGCAAGAAAACGTGAATCTAAGATTAATAACAGTATTATTTTAATCAAGAGGATCACTGTCAGAATGACTTCAAAAAATAAAATTCTACCACAGATCTAATCACGATCCTTTACTTAACTTATGCGACTGAGGCCATCCTTGATTTCGTGGTTCTGTCGAGTTCTGTCCTTAAGCCTGAAGGGGGAAGTGGGTCAAAGTATTTCTGATGGGTACCCTAACAAACAACAGGGCCCCATCATTAGTTGTTGTAACCGAATTTGCCTCATTTAAATTTCAAGAAATTAAATCAACAACCGAATCAGAGAACTACATAACTGACTTCTGAAAGGTTGCATAACACACAAAGACCAAATATCATAAGTAAAGTTAAATATTGATCGAATACTATTTGATGGAGGAAATTCATTATTCGAACTTAAACACAGAGTTAAACATTTTGTATTGGAAGGCACACCTACATATAACAATATCATTTGGAAAGAGAAATGTATGTCTTGATTTTAATCACAGACTTGAACACATTGCATACAGGAGACCACACTTTTATCAAGTTCACTCTGTGTGTAGACTTCATCTTATATAGATGTATATATGTAAGCACCAAAGAACAGTACAGTATTTAGTTAAAAGAAAAGTACAGGCATAGGAATCAACTATTGGGTCGCGAAAGAACCCACAGAGCGATGGATTCCAAGAAAAGACACAGTGTAATAAATGATATATTCAATGCAAAGTATGAAACTCTGAGGTATAGACTGAGAGGACAATATACAGTCATAGGAACTCGCTATGGCGCAGTATAGGGAAAACAATAAGCATTATAAGATTTTCCTAAGAACGAAGAAAAACCCCAACATAGAACTTACCAAATTATGTTATTTCGGCTTAATAAAAAGGAACATGGTCGAGAACAAAAAGACTTGCTTGCTTCACAGTGCTCACCCTAAATCAAGATAGTAAACCAGACCAGTTGACCCAGGCGCTTGAGTCAGAGGGATACTAAAATAGTAAGGGGTTATCCTCACAAGGAATCACACCCTAAGTTAAACAGACCAAAAGCAGGATATACTTATCTAGAGTCTGGATAGTAGTGCTTTGAAAATCACAAAATAACGAAGATGAAAAACTCAATTATTTAAATTATCAAGAAATCAGAGAAACAACTACAACACGTTTGATGTTTCCATACCTCACAAACTTTGATAATAGGGTTCAGATAACATACCAAGTATAAGGGTGAGGTGGAGAGATGCATACAACCTTTCTCCCATACAGAACAAGAACCACATCATCGCCATAGTCATATGCCATATTTTAGACACAGGGTTCCTTGTAGCGGTTTTTTTCCTCCGAGCCACACAACACACGAAAGTTTGAACAATAGCCTCGAGCGGACCTATTCCTGATTAATGGTGGAAACGACGCAAAGTACCGGGACCATGTGACTTGGGCAAGGTGGCGGGGATTCAGTGGGCACGCAAGTCGAACAAGAGGCCAAGGGAATGTGCCACAGGAAGAATTCAATGTCGCAGACAGGACCTAATTTAAGGCATGACAGTTTATCCCTGTCTTCCTTGTCAACATTTATGAGAGGGAATGACAGTCTAGTTAAGGTGTGGTTTAAATTTAGAAATGTCGATCTTCATGCCTAGCTCTGGTACACCGAAAAGTGAATTCTCACCCAAACTTAGTTACCTCGCAATTGTTATTCAGTTAGGGACAAGTAGTGAATGCCAGCTGTGAACCATAACCACCTATTTTCCAAACACCATGTGCACCATGGACGGGGTAGTAACAACTACGTGTGAACATGGTCATCTTCCACAAACGAAAACAGGGATGGATCTTCCTTAACTTTAATCGTGTATGATTTTCACTCTAATGAATAAGTTATGTTATGTTACGAGAGCCCATTCGAATTGGAATGAAAAACTTAAGGAACAGCCTACCTTTTCCTTGATGAGTATTTTATACATAGGCTATAGATATTCTAGCATGCATATACAATTTTAGTCGTGCTATGTAAATAAAAAGAGATCTATCAAGGTGCAAACATATTATATATATATATGAAGCAAGCATATTATATATATATATATGAAGTAGTTCTAGTAGTCTTAAGCTTCAAACAAACTAATGGTTAGTTAGTAGGACCACAATTTTTACTTGTGTTATGAATAGGGTTGAGATAGTCATAGCTAATTACTTATGAATACACCTGCAACCATAACAATGTATTAGTATGTGTATGTTTATAAGTACCATTATGAACAACTACAGGGTTGGGAATGACGAATGATCAACTCCAATATCAAAAAAAAAAAAAATTGTTTGGAAATTTTGGGAAACATTACAACAGTCTGCACAAGGAAGGGAGGGATAGAGAAGAATTCACAAGCTACTCCACGCATCCTGAAGTCGAAGAAAATCAAAGGGATCGGATCTAAAGTTTCTCGGGATGAGTCACAGGTGAGTGTTTGGGGCCTGTTGGCCCTTTGGTATGGAATTAAGTGAAGATTAAGGCGGAAAATATGGAATGCAAAGTGCACGGAAGACGCAGTGACTGATACTGGGTCGAAGTGAGCACAAGAGAAGAAAAGATGATGCGAAGTAAGATAAATCAATTCATTGGGCGAAGATATTGAGGATGGACAGATCAACAAGGAAGACAAATTGTGGATAACTAAGCAAGTGGAAAAATCCATCATTGGATGATTTGGAGCACCGCGCGAGAAGGAAGGAAAGACAGGATGGTGAAGCCCTAAAAATGAGGGTCAATTTGACCTAGGGTTTTGGTATCTAGGGTTTTGAGACTTAGGTTTCAACATAAGGATGTCCGAGAGATATTGTAATGTATAAATAAAGGTCTAAAGGACCTGGGATGGGTTGGTGTTAAGTTGGTTGAGATTTCATTGTTATTTTGGGATTGAGTGAGTACTACTGTGTGAGAGAGAAGTGCTGGTGTGAGGGCCTTCTATATTGTAAGATCTTCAGCTGGGTGCAAACATCAACCCTACATCTAGGTGCACAGGGAGGAAGGAGAGGGGAAGAGAGAGATATCTGTACGCTAAGAACGTAGAGAAGAACTGTATGCTTTCATCTTAACATATTATAAAGCACGGTTATGTGGACGTAGCCCTAGAGAGAGGGTGAACCATGTATATCTTGTGTTATGTGTGATTGATGTTGGGTTCTTTGTCATTTGATATGATGCTATTGTGATATTTTGTTAGATCTAAGATATAATGTGCGCAGTAGGCATAAGGAAGATAAAGAATATTAGGTTACTGTGTGTAGTTGCTTTGAATCCATTTTGCATTTAATCTAGTTGTAGACACCTGTGTCCTGCAACCCCCTATTGATACTTCAGGTGAGACTGCATCTGCCTCGCAGGTGTTTCTGAAAGGGCCAGTAGTTAGGGCTTGTTGGTGCGCTCTTGGAGCTTAACCCTGGGTCTGCCCCTGTGCCAACATATATATACATTAGAAGAGATGTGGTACATGGTTGGCATCCAAGCTACAAAAATATTTTTGGATCATATGGTCAACCTTGTCCAACAATTGAATGTGGTAAATTTTGAATATGCTCATGATCATAATAGAGGATTGTGGTGGCACTATGGTTGGAAAGAGGTTGGGTAATTTGATCTCATAGAGATAAAACCATCCATATAGAACCAATATATGTCAAGTTTATTCTCTGTAATGATTGTATTGAATGATAGGGAGGATGTGCTCATATGGGTAAGAAATCTAATTGGAGGAAGTAATTCACTTCATTTGGGATATAAGGAAATGTTTCCCCAGTAGGATATAAAGGACCCCCCTTGGTGGTGGTGTGACCTATGGAAACCAATAGCCTGTCCAAGAGTAGATATATTCACACGACTCACTTGAATAGTGGAATCTTGGCATGGGATAACTTTCGATGAAGTGGATGGCAAGGTTGTAGCTTATGTGATTTATCTAGAGAAAATGCTAAGACAACCAATAACATGTTTCTCCACAATAATTTCACTTGTAAAGTACATGGTGTTGTAAATACATTGTGTTTTAGTGGATAATAGGAAAGAGAGTTATTGGAATAGGCTTGGAATGAATGGTTTAAAAATAGAGGAACCCCAAAACACTTGATTCCCCTTCCCTTGCACATCCTATGGGGTGTATGGATCACAAGGAATGAATATCTAATATAGTATAGAGTTTTTAATATCCCTTCACTCCACTGGTTTCTCACAAGAAACAGAAATCTCAGTAGATGGTTCCACAGTTGGAAGTGGATTACATAAAACCATATGGTTTCTACAATGGTGTGTCCTCTGGTAAATACATTTTGCTCACCCTGCATTGGATCCGATGGTTGGATGACCCTACAAACATCATTTTCAAACAAAATTTGTTGTTGTTTCAAATTGAACATGGCATCATTATAATATTCCCAATTAATCCTTGACAATGCTACATAAGGATCTGTGTCATCTACTATCACAATGACCACAAAGTCCACATAAGTCTTGACACCATTGAGACCAATTTGCATCTACTCTAGTCTGTCAATTGTAAAAATGCATGATTGATTTTCCAACAACAATTAAATCAATGAGTAGACCAAGTTGGTCCATCCCATGAATTACCATGATTTATTCAACAAGATGTCCACATCCAATCCTATATCAAACATGACTTCTCGCACCTTGTACCCTCTAATCAATGCATTCAACCTGAATTTTTTTCTGGACCTTTTTCTCTAGATACAATGTAAAGGTCTATTAAGTGTCTTTGTAAGTGATCCTAATAACCTTTCTAGTACCCTTTTTAGGTTGGTTGTAGGTCTCTCATTGTCTATTATATGTAGGAACATTTTTAACAATTCATGGATTTTGTTTTCCACTTACAATACCAACATACTTAGGTAGTAGCTCGACAACTAGAATATAGATGAAAATCTAGCTCGACAACATGCTCAAAAAAAATCCCACATCTCTCAAATATCCTTTCTACCATAAATACACTATCTACAAGGCCAATGCTCAAAATATCTACAAGGCCAATGCTCAAAATATCTACATGAAACTCTTATAATTATTATGAATCATATTTCTAAATCAACATAATGTTGTAGCCTTCTACGAATGTTTGTCAACTATTTATCTCATTCGATGGAGTGCAGGTACAACCAAACATGTATTTTTCAGATCTATCCTCTTCAAGTGAGGGAAGTTAAGGAAGACTAGAAGAAAGTGAGACATGTAGTAGGCCTAAAAGAGGGAGATCAACTAGAAGTCAAAAGATTAGAAGAAAATTCCATAAATGAATGGATTTTTTTCTCGCAGAAGGGGGGTCATCTTCTTATGATGATGAGACCATAAGAAACATTGAGGTGCCCTTGAGGTACAAAGATCTATTGAAACAATGGGTACCCAAGGATCTTCCTCATCTAAACACAAATTTTTGTGTGAACGAGAGGATATTTCAAATTGCAACATCATCATTACATGGTTTGGGGTTGTTTTGCATGGATGGCACAAAGATGGGATACGAAAGATGTACTGAATTGATGGAGTATGTCAGAATTGTTGAGCACTCAACACAACCTAAAAATTATTTGTGAACTTTCTCTTTTGGGTGCCACTTTGTCATTTTTTAATGGAGTCAGTTTTGTAGGGATCAATAGATTTTTCTGTTGCTATGTTTTATCATCAATCACATTCGGTTTGGTTTGAAGTTTTTTTAATAGATTGACATTTTTCTCTAAGTAAACATGGAATTAGACTAATTACACACAACTTAAAATTGTTTTATAAAAAGGCCGTGCACCAATCAGTGATTCTGGCCTGCGAAACAAGTTCTCTAAAAATCGGCGATGTATCGTCGGCATTGACGAAATCCAAAAGATAAACTATCAACACAGGAAAAAACTATTGCCAATCCCTAATATATCGTCGGCATCAGTGAATATGGAGACAGGGTACAGTAACATATGTCTAAAGAAAATCGTCGATGCTGAAAATAAATGTTTCTCATGCCAAAAAGGTCAAATCAACCGTCAAGTGTTTTTTGTCCCGTAGATAGTCGGTATTGCTCGGTTATCACCCATGTCATCTTTTGATGTTCCCCGTGTCATATCTATACTTCCATGTCATCATTGTACGACAGTTTGGGTCAGCATCAGAACATTTTCCCAAAGGCACCAACGAAACAACATCAAAGACAATCTGTCAATGTCGATGCACTCATTAACTATTGGCAGATTGCTAGAACACCAAACTTTTGGATTTAGATCAAACCTTTATCCATCGACGCCAATGATCCTAGTCGATCTGGGTTGTCCATTTAACGATCCTACGAATCCCCGATAACGATCATACTAGTCCCGAAGTGTGAAAATGCTCGGGTAATTTAAGGAGATACCTCTAAGATAAGTGAAGGACAAGGTTTGGGATCTATTAGACAATTAATAAATTCATGTAACCGATACCACGACATTGCATGCCAACCAACTTTCAAAATTTGAATTCACTAATAAAATCTAAAGTAACATGCTCCTGCGCCGCCATCCTGCATTCCATTTAATCCTGAGCATGATGTGGATTATGTTATAGATTGTATAGATCATATCTGGACTCCTAAATTTAAGACTTGATGTGACAAGGTAGGTATTTTTTAAATTTACAAATTTTGTGCCCAATCATGGTATTTCATTCACAAATCACTAATCTCCCAAGAAGAAGAAGGACCAAGAGAGAGAATCAAAGAGGTTACAGTTCATTGTATCACTTCAATTACCAGTAAGCTTAGGTCGTTTCTTGAAACGAAGAGGTAAGCATGGTCTTTATTTTTTGCACTACGATTGTGTCTGATAAAAAATTTCGAAGTTATCTTGCAGCTTATTATAACATTTTGTGCATGAAAATTCCTCCTCGAAAGCCGACGACGAGGCACTCATAGAGAACACCCAAAATAAAAGAAATCGAGTTTGACGAAGGGTTGATGCCACTGACCGCAAGGGAGATTTATTTTGTTTAAAAAATGGAATCAATCATCCGAACTTCAACCAACAATCAGTTTACCCAACCCCCAATGTTTGGGGACACAAAGGAAAGAATTGGATCTAAATTGATGCTCCCACATTGGGGGGATTTTTTTAACAAAATCAGTCAGGAAGATTATCCAGATTTTACACCCCACAACAACCCGAACATTAGGGTATTGGATGACCAAGTTTTCCCGAATATTAGGTGATCATATCTGCACATGGTGGCTTGTTGGACCCCAGTTATACCCTGCATCAAAATATTAGGATGGATAATTTACCATGCAGACACAATGAAATACATAGTTAACAATGAGGAGGGTGAATGTGTTGGTATCTTTCTTCCAGTAGAGGTACAAAATTATTACAAACTCAGAGACTTAGAGGAGAGGCTGAATACATATTTTGTGGTCATGTTTTATGAGCTTCATGACACCATCCAGTTACTCGCCTCGTGGTGGAAAGAGGACAAAAGTTCACAAATAGGAGAAATGGCTGGTACAACACTGTAAACCTTAGAGAGTCGTATATGTATTTAATGGCTTTAATCTGCCAATTGTATGGAGAAAAGGACTTCTCAAAGTTTTCAAAGGCATGGATTCCCTTGGCATATACCATGGAAATATTTGGGGGAAGTTTCAATTGGGGAGCCATCATTTCCAAAGAGCAGAGTATCAACATCCTACAGGCCCAAACACCAAAAGATGGAGAAACATCGATATTATACATGGAATCTTACATGTTGGATGTAATCTGCGCGAGAAACGTTTTCACAAGTATGAATTTAAGATAGCATAATGTTGAGTTACATGTGCATGTTTATTTCATAATTTGTGGCAAAAAAGGTACAAAAGGTTTTACGCCATGATATGTGATGAGTTTATAGCCACAATTCACTTTATCATATTTAGAAAAGAATGCACAAGGATTTCAACGATAGCCAAAAAGATGATAGCCAAAGTTGGCCATTGGTATTTCGAAGAAACAAGCACTTATATATCAGAATGTTTGGAGCTACTGGTGCACCACACCTACTCCCTGTTCATGTCCCGAACCATATCATATTAGGAGATATTTGTTACAAGACCATTCTACAAGGATATAACGCTTCTCTGGTGAAGGATAAGAAGAGGGATTTCATATCCTATGGTTTTCATATCGGTTTTAATATGGTTAAAGACATTGCGCAGGTGAAACAAGAAGGATTAAGTCAGCTTGAGTATCAGTTCCCCACGGGCCATTTTCATAAGCATCATAAAAAATTCTTGGTACCCCAACATGCGTCGCAAGTATCCTCATATTGTCCATATTCTCATGACAGTGTCAAAGATGAGATCTTTACCGAGGGCACCCAAGATTAGAAGGAAGTGCTTCATAGAAGGGATAACCTTAGTATTACCAAACTCAAAGGAATGACCATGGATGAACAAGTGGAGACAATAGATCACACAGCTAAGAAGCCATCGGGTTAAGAGAAGAAAACAAAGCAGCAGAAGCAACAAAGGCTCGGAAAAGGGGGATATTGTTACTGGAAGAAGCTGAGAGAGCTATGAAATGATTAGGGGAAGATCCCCCACTTAACCCTTTGATAGGACCCTTGATTATTACCTCGACCAATACATATGGTCATGAGAAAAAAATAATGGCTCAAAAATAGTTCCACCAGAAGAGACTGTTGACCAAGAAAACACTAGCCCTATGTCACCACAGGTAAGATCGTCGGTGACTACTACAGCTCAGCGAAGGTCAATGAGAGAGTCAAGTGGGATGGATATGCCTACTGTCCTCATATATTTAATCACCATATATGATGATGAGGAAGGCTCAGAAGCTTCATGAATAACCCTAGTGTGAAAACCCCAAGAAGGTGGCCTGGGAACTAGGACCAGTATCAACACTATTTTTGTCAATCAACTGGAAACATAGTCGTTGGGAGAAACATAGCCTCATGATGACAGCTTTAAGAATGATATGGATACATAGGAAAAAGAAGAAGGAATGGGGTGTCTAGAAATCAACATCCCAACGACCGAACTCTCAGCCAATACCGACCCTTTGCCAACTTCTCCATCTAAGGCAAAGACTTTGTCAATCGATGAGGACCAATAGAAGGTTGAGTCACCAAGACGCAAAATAGGCTCCCCTACTAAGGAGTTGAGTGGACCAATCCTTGAAATAGAATAAGTGTCAGCACCATTGTTACTGCAGAAGTCGTTGACTGAGGAAGTGAGAGGTCAGGTGCCTACCCTTTGTTGGGTATGTGTTATATTATTTGCACGAGGAGTAATGACACCTGCCTCGGGAAATGTGTCATGTATTTAGGTGGTTTTTAGGCACATGGTTTTTTCCGATGGTTTTCTATTTCCGGTTAAGGAATTAGGGTTTTGGACTAATCCAGGTCATTGGGTTAGGCTTTTGGATGTCGTTGGCTCCTATATGTATATTGTATTGTAAACAATGTATCACAATGAATGAATATAGAATATGATGGTTTTCCTGGTTTGGGTTTCCAGGGGAAAAATCTCTGTGTAATGTTTGTATTTTCCATTGTATCTTTTCTGTTCTTTTCTAAATCTTTGTTTACAGTAGATATTGTACAAGGTTAGGATTTACACCCTTGAAAGAGATATAAAAACCAGCATGGAACACCTCTTTACAGCATGGAGCCTAGGCAATAATCTATCTAGAGGAGATCAACAGATTCATGAACCTGTAGATGAAATCGTTGATATATAGGCCATCACTTATAATAGAAAAAGGAAGGCCATAATGAAAAGAACAGTGAGGAAAAGGAATATTATTCTTGATAGCACCCTATTCATAACCACATAAGAGACATTATTTGACATAGAAAGTTCCAACATGATTGAGCTATGTTGGCCCTTGACCAAGTTTTGAGGAACACGTGGTCATATTTGACCCTTTTTGAACATCGATAACCTATCAAACATGGAGCACCAAGTGAAGCAGAGATCATGGGATCTTGGCCCACTTTTGGGTCCCTTTTAGGGTTGTGGGTTAATGTAATGGGAAACGGATGTCGGCCCATGGGTTTACCCATGTTTTAGGCCTATGTTGTAAAGTATAAATAAGTAGCTAGGCAATGTAGGAAGATTCGATGGCTTAGTGCTAGTAATTAGATCTGTGTGATCAAATGTAAATTCTTTGTGCATGATTGTAAGAGGCTTGCAAAGCTGAGTGCAAGTGTTGTAAGTGTTGAGTGCATAGATTGTAAGAAGGCTCTGTGCTAGATCTACTCAGGGAAGGAGGATCTGGTGAGGTGCGCGCAGATCTCCTGTCCTGTGTGGAGTACAAGTTGAGCTCTGTGTTGTAATCAGATTGACCAAAGCTAATAAAGAAGAAGAAGACTTTGTGGACATAGCCCCAGGGTGGGGGTGAACCACGTAAACCTGTGTGTCATGCTTTGTGTTGTTGCTTCCTTGTGTTTTCACTATCTTGTTAAGTTCTATGCCATGATTAGATAGATTTTCTTATGCTTTGTGATTTACTAGATGTATATGAATAGTCTATTTGATGTGTATGAGGATGCTTAGTGCTGATCTACAAGATCTAATATGTTTCGTTGTTACTAAGCACTGAAATATCTTATATCTGAGCAAGTACTGCGACGTTTTGTCTTATCTACGAAGTACAATAAGGGTGAATAGTGATGAATGAATGATGCTAAGTGTTGTGTAAAGGATATAATCACAAATCTGTGTCCCAGCTAAGATTGTAGACACCTGAGTCTTGAAACCACCCCTGCCTCTACCTTGGGTGAGACTTCATCTTCTTTGCAGGTGTTGCCAAAAGGGTCGGTAGTTAGGGATTTGTTGGTGCGCTCTTGAGCGTTGAACCCTGGGTCTTCCCCTTGTTATCATCAGAAGTCGCTCCTGGATTGCAGCAGGAGCAGAGCCCGACGCCCATCAATTTATGTCACGATTTGTTTATGAAAGGGGTGATCGAATGGAAGTGAACTCAAAACAATTTTGTTCTAACCCCGAAACTAGGCCAGGCATGCATGGGCGAGTGAGGTCTTAGATAAAATTCAGATAGTGAGTTGTAGTAAGGGTGAGTAGGGGGAGGACTTGTATAAGAGAACTGCAAGGGTCTGTCATAAACATCNAGGAGCAGAGCCCGACGCCCATCAATTTATGTCACGATTTGTTTATGAAAGGGGTGATCGAATGGAAGTGAACTCAAAACAATTTTTTTCTAACCCCGAAACTAGGCCAGGCATGCATGGGCGAGTGAGGTCTTAGATAAAATTCAGATAGTGAGTTGTAGTAAGGGTGAGTAGGGGGAGGACTTGTATAAGAGAACTGCAAGGGTCTGTCATAAACATCAGGTTTCTAACAGACTGTAGGAGAAAACATCTAAACGCAAGATCTTCTTACATTCAAACGTAGAAAACCAAAGAATACAACAATGCAACAATAAATCCTTTACCATAACATAATTGCAATAATTCACGCAAATCAGTCGATCACGAACTCTCTCAGTATGAGATGAAATCTAGATGGGGTGAGAAGACTGTCTGTCATTAAACAAGAAATATTACATACCGATGCATAACCAGAGAACTAGAGTGTTTGCTAAAACTTTATAATCGAGAGCTTCGCTCTACTATCGATAGATTACAAAATACAAAGACTGAGTCTATATACTCAGAAAGAATTCGCCTAACAGAGGTGTGCTCAGTCCTCCAAGGCTTGGTGTCCCTTCAGCCAAATTCGGATGGATATTCTTTGTCAGACGCCACCTTAATTGCACATGGCTCCTATAAGGGGAGTAGCTGAGCCAGTAAGTGTCGAGTTAGCGTGTGCAGACCTCCTCGGGCTAGTCGAGGACTCGGCATGTCTTCTTTGAAAAAATGGGTACACAGGACCCTCTCAAGAAGACCGCTTGCCAGACCTTCCATACCTTACACTTAATGCATGAGAATAGACTTCAACGACCCCTTCTCGCCTTCATTTACTCCAAGCAAAAACCAGGATCGAGGTCGAATCAGATGGTGCACGGAGATTGCATTGATCCTTTCAACGACTAGACTCGATGCCTTTGGCCCCCTTTGCATAGCTCTTTTTATTTCCCAAGTGACCATGGGCTATGACCCTACGTTTATTCTCAAAGGCAGTTTCGGTGTTCGCGAATAGGAAGGAGCTAATCCTTGCTTATCATATTCGCGATGAGCGAAACGCCGATATGGCTTAATTGGGCGCCATGCATCCTTCTCAGATCTGACGGTCCTGAATTCACTCGGCGATACCGTGGGCCCGGGTCGTGGATGCTCTTGGCACTTTACACCTCGGGGATATGAAGGAGTTGATCCTTGCACTTCGAAATCACGATGGGCGAAAAGGCGAGGAGCCTAATCGCACGCCAGGTGTCCCCTTTAGATGGTCGACTGAGACTGCTTTGTGATACTACAGGCCCAACTCTGGGTGCTTTCAACGCTTCGGGGTTCAGGGCTTCGAGATGTAGAACAACATATAACTCTCTCCCTTCAAACTCTCGAATGACGAAACGCCGACGCGACCAGATCACACGCGACGTATCCTTTGGATGGACAGATGCTATCCTTTCCTTCATGCAATATGGGCACTATCCGTCACGCTAATCTCAGCGCAACTCTGCTAACTACGATTTCTCGTTGACCGTCGATCTGCTCTTATGGATGGATCTGGACCATTGACGATATAATTTCGCCCGCTTACTTGCTAGGAAGCCCCAAAAATGAGATTTTTCCGTGTCGCGCTCAGGCGCTTCTCGTGCAACTTGCAAACCTGAATACTCTTGTGCCCAGGATAAGAAATGTCACTAACACCCCTAATCCAACATATGGACGTATGGTGATCTAGAGAAGGGCATGCGAGGTTACAAGGTACCCTCCATTGAGAATGAAACAGTGCACCTTGATTGCCGACTGATCGCAGGGAAGTTAGTCCGCAAAAATAGACCCACATAGGTGACCAGATTTGTAGTTGACCTCGCAGGGAAATGTGTGGAGGGACTACAAATAAACTGGGCAAAGTATCTTATAAATCAACTAGATCTTGACTACAGACAAGTGCAAGACCAAGGGTATGAGTTCCACTTTAGTTGGTTTCTCATACTCATCACTTTCATCACTTGGGAGCTACCAGAAGGTGGTACTTTTCCAGAGATCGAACCCTTTGAACCACTGGCCACGAAGTTCTGTACGCTGTGGTATTCCAGCGATATGAACAAGCAGTGGTAGTCCAATGTCGTCTTCCATGCTTATTACAATCAATTGAAGAATGCAATCCAGTCTACACAACGCATCACACCAAACACACTTCATAGGTTTAGACCTTTGATCAAATTCAGCGCAGACTGCCACTTCACCTATATCACAATGTGCGCAGATGAGCACAAACAATAACTCCAGTCATACTATAATTTGACAGAAGAAGATTTGGAGCAGATTACCAAGGAATGGTCGGCGGACCTCCTTGTTCCAGCAGACCCAGTAGAGATGTCCGACGTGGATAGCCCTGAAGCTATGATGGATACACCTGGACCGCGCAAGACTAAGAAGGATGTGGAAGTTCAAGATATCCATAGCACATCCATAGGACTACTTCGATCTCACTTGCGAAGGGAGGTGATGGTGAAGAACTAGGTGGCACAAAAGTTGAGAAAAACAAAGGTGAGGTTGCTCCGCCTAGAGAGGAGAAGGATCCCTCCAAGAAAAGGAATATTACCCCACCAAATCCCTTGTCCCGAAAGAAATCTAAGGCCACCCAGACTAATTTTAAGACTATCCTCACACAGGACGACTTCGATTTCTTGATCGCTGCGCTGACTGATGCCTCACTAGAGATCACAGAAAAGTAAGAAGCGAAGCAGGAGGAGGTATTCAGCCGGATCAAGGGTGAACTTAAAGAAGTGCAGCAGGCACTCCAGTCCAATAGAGCATTTTTTACAGTGCCCATAACAATTGAAACAACAGGAACAACTGATGATCCCACCCAATTATGCCAGATCACCGAGAAAGTCGAAGCTCGCCTTCGACGAGCTCAATAAGACACAATGCAATCCACCCAGGCTTTGGCACAGGTACAAAGCACACTTAGAGTACAACAAAGGAAGGAAAAATAGGAAAATATTTCCCTGGAAGTGAAGTGGGAGGAGGAAAAAGCACAGTTACAGTAGAGCAAGGACCAGTTGCTAGTAGAGCAACTTGAAGTACAGGAAAGACTTCAGAAAGCATTTCACTCTATGATGGTCATTGAAGTGAAATTTGAAGAACGTGTCCCACAGCAGGTGGCACAACTTGAATAAGTAATCTAGCAACTTCAGCAGTGCATCATAGATCTGTAACTTCGTACCGTGCCCGAGACTCCACAAGAAGTAAGAGATTTGAGGGAAGCAACTACTTGTAGYGTATTTGACCGATTAAAAGCCTTGGCTTTGGAATGTAAGAAGCTAAGTGCTAGAAGCACCTAGACTTATGAGAACCTCACAGAGAACCTGGAATTGCAGACATTAGAATCACATCTCCAAGAAGCAAAGCAGCATGTAGATACGCTACAGGCACAGYTGAAGGCCTTGACCCCAGTTGAAAGAATGAAGTGATTTCCATAACAACGCACCGCCCAAAAACAAGTACACATGTTGCAAAGTAAAGTGATAGAAGTCTCTCAATGAATTCAACCCCTCCAAGAGAAATCATGCCACCTGTTCACTGAAKTTGAGAGCCAGGTAGTCAAGCTTGAACAAGTTTTCATCGCCGCAGAACAGCGCATGAAAGGACCAGTAAAYGACACAGTGATCCACGAGTTCACTGAGCAAGATGTTGTCGCACTGCAGCAGGTCGAAGTAGCTCGGTCCAAGCTCGAGACATTCAAAGTGGAKATAATCAAACCAGAGTGAATCGAGATGAGTCACAGGTGAGTGTTGGGGGCCTGTTGGCCCTTGACCAAGTTTTGAGGAACACGTGGTCATATTTGACCGTTTTTGGACATCAACACCCTATCAAAGATGGAGCACTAGGTGAAGCAGAGATCATGGGATCTTGGCCCACTTTTGGGGCCCTTTTAGGGTTTTGGGTTAATGTAATGGGAAAGGGATTTCGGCCCACAAGTTTACCCATATCTTAGGCCTATGTTGTAAAGTATAAATAAGTAGCTAGGCAATGTAGGAAGAGTCGATGGCTTAGTGCTAGTAATTAGATCTGTGTGATCAAATGTAAATTCTTTGTGCATGATTGTAAGAGGCTTGCAGAGCTGAGTGCAAGTGTTGTAAGTGTTGAGTGCACATATTGTAAGAAGGCTCTATGCTAGATCTACTCGGGGAAGGAGGATCTGGTGAGGTGCGTGCAGATATCCTGTCCTATGCAGAGTACAAGTTGAGCTCTGTGTTGTAATCAGGTTGACCAAAGCTAATAAAGAAGAAGAAGACTTTGTGGACATAGCCCCAAGGTGGGGGTGAACCACGTAAACCTATCTGTCATGCTTTGTGTTGTTGCTTCCTTGTGTTTTCACTATCTTGCTAAGTGTTATTCCATGATTAGAGAGATTTTCTTATGCTTTGTGATTTACTAGATGTATATGAATAGTATATCTAATGTGTATGAAGATGCTTAGTGCTGATCTACAGGATCTAATATGTTTTTTTGTTACTAAGCATTGAAATATATTATATCTGAGCAAGTACTATGACGTTATGTCTTATCTGCGAAGTACAATAAGGGTGAATAGTGATGAATGAATCATGCTAAGTTCTCTGTAAAGGATATAATCACAGATCTATGTCCCAGCTAAGGTTGCAGACACCTAAGTCTTGCAACTACCCCTACCTCTACCTCGGGTGAGACTTCATCTGCTTCGCAGGTGTTGCCGAAAGGGCTAGTAGTTAGGACTTTGTTGGTGCACTCTTGAGCATTGAACCCTGGGTCTTCCCCTGTGCCAAAAAGCTAATCGGAGCAGGGATGGCCATAATTGATGCCACACTAGACAGAGAAAAAAGGGATGAAAGGGAGGTAGCCTCCATAAAGAAATAGTTGGACCACCTATGAAATCAATATGAGTATTACCAAAATTCAACACAGGCGGTGATACTTTTGAAGAGTGAGTTCTGAGAAATGTATGCACAATTCACAAGGGAGAGAGACCTCTTCACTGCTCACATAGATGATTTACAAGAAGATACCCTTATGGATATAGCAACCTAAAAAGACATGTAGTGGTGGTATGAGAAGCAGCATCAATCCTTGGAATGGATTGACTACATCAGCGAAGTACAAAAGGGAAAAGATACAAAAGAACATGGCATTCGAGTGTTGATGGACATCAACATCACCCGAATATGAAAGGCAATCAAATACTGGGTACACATGGTCCAGGAAACCCGACGGAAGATGCAAGAAATATGGGAAGAGTGTGACAAAAGTTGGGAAAATATCAACCAAGAAATGAGGGATATCGTCTTGCCAAAGCTTGGCTCACCGGAGGATTTCACCGATTTACGTGACATAGTTAAGCGGCATGCAAATCAATATCAGGTATGAGAAATAGATATTTCACATGTTTCAAACATGATCCTGAGCCAATTGAAGAAGTTCATGGAGCCCCCGATTAAATATCTCAAAGTCTTATAGCGAATGAGTGTCAAACTAATCAAATACAAAGAACCAGCAGTTGAGATGAAGGAGGTCCTCTCTGCTCTGATGGATCAACATAGGTTACCTTATGCAAATACATGTGAAGACCTCTTCTGCAGGTGTTCGGAGTACGAAAGGAACAATCCACTTCAGTAAAATGACAAGATGATCTAAAGAGAACTGATAAATAAAATTCCGCCACGTGTCGTTTTCTCGACTTAACATAACTTTAGTAGCTATTTTTAGTTTAGTTATTTTTATAAATAACCGAATCGACCTTGTGTTAAGGGTCGATGGTTTTGGAGAGAAAGAATTTTTCTGGAATATTGTAAGAGAATTATTTATGTGCCAGTTATTTTAATTGAGAAGTTTTGTTTAGAACCAAAGACACTTCCTTCATCTGAGGCGTGAATGTGAATGGAACGAAGGGGATTATCTCTGTCTTCGAATTCAATATTTGTTGTTGGATTGAGTAAGAGTTGTTGTATCTGTTATTTAAGTTATCTTAAATTGTTGTGACAGTTCTTTTATTCTAACTGATGAATAGAAATCGATTGTGTTAACATGTGATTGATAGTAGAGCATTGAAAATTACTTTTCCTGCACTAATTTCTTGTCACGTGTATATTTTCTTTTTGTAACCATTATCTCAGACAATGTTGAATGAACAAAAGTCAAAATGGTATTATTTCTAGTTTGAAATATTTTATATCTTCATTGTCTGCATGTTGAGGTATAAAGGTTATCCCAAAACCCAATTTTCTTCAATATAACTTAACCTCCCTTTGTCATTTAGTTTAAGCTTCACCTTTCATTTTCAAAAATACTAGAAAAGAATAAAAAAGAGAACTATATAGCTGGAGGAAAGGTTTCATAGAAATACATATCTATTAGTCACGATTAAATCCCATCGAGAATTGCATCCAGATCACAAATATGGAGAACCTTACCACTCATCAAACGCTTACGAGTCTAATTAGGCCTCTTAAGCGGGTTTGGTTCCTATTGTTGAGTCATAGGGATCTCAGACCCCTAAAAAGAGTTGGAGCTAGAAGGATGTCATGAATGAATACATAGATAAAAATATCTCTGATTATATATTTTGCATAGCCTATAGATTCCAAACAGCCCACATGCATGGCTAGTCATTCTCAAGATAGCCCACATACAAAGAGTACTCTCAATACGAGTAACTCACCTCAAGATGAAGAGGAAAAATGCTCGTACCCTGAAATACCTTAAACTCTTCTCCATGAAGAGATGAATAAGTTTAGAAGAATCACCAGAGCTTATGCTCGATAGATAAGAGAATTACCTCTAGCTCCTTTACTTCCTCGAAGAAAAAAAATAAGAAGACCAGTTGTTGACACCCATGCTCAGGTGTTTGTTCATATGATAGAAGACCTAATAGAATTTTCCCTCACAGAGATCGAACTACCCCTTGGTCTAATAACCAAAACATCAATTGTCACCCGACCAGCCAATAACTACTCTGAACTTGACAATTCTAAATCTGAAGAGGAAGGTTCCAACTCTGATCGCTCAGGTTTCGAATAAGAATACATGGGGGATAATAATGATAAATATGGAGAGGGGGGGGATTAACCTCATGATAACCAACCATGGTTGGAAAGAGTTTCTTTGGTAATTCCAGGATGGATGCATAACCTACCCAGACATCCAAAAAATCTACTTCCCAAATTCAATCCTAAAACCTCTAGATTGCTTGAAGATCATATTAAGAAGTTCATATCATCCATAATGTTTGTGAATGTACAAAATGAATATGTGGTGTGTAGATTGTTCCCTTATACCTTTGAAAATTCATCTTCAACCTATTATTTCAACCTACCGGTTGGTTCCATAACTAGCTGGACAAAATTTCAAAAGGATTTCTTAGACAAATTTGTTGAGGAAACTACTACAGGATCTTTACTGGTTGAAATTTTCTCCACCACTATGAATCCAAAAGAAAAGGTCAAATATTTCAACCAAACGTTGACCACTATTCTGAACAAATTCCAACCCAATGCTAGACCCACTCCATATTTACATATTGAAGTATACGTTAATTCTCTCCCAGCTTCTATTTCTATGTTTGTAAAAAGGGCCGCCAAGAATACTCTAGAAGAAAATTTCTAGGAAGCTAAAATGATTCAATTCCAAATGAAAGGATGAAAAGAAGGTCAAATATCACTAATAAATAAAGAAATCCAACCTCCACCCAAGAGGGGAATTTTTTTGACTAGACCCTTGGGCAAACAAACAGAACAAGGTCCCGAAAAAAGAGGGAGGGGACATAGAAATCCTGCAGCGGATGATCAAAAAACATTCCAACGAGATTGTAGATATGAAAAGGAGTGTTGGGGAAGGTAACCAAAATCAAAGACCTTATAAACTCTTTTTTAAAAGAAACCCACCTTTCAAATCCATAGAACCTCCCCCAACCAACCTAAACGTCGACTTAGGGAATGTAGCATCTGACTCCTTCTGTACATATCACCAAGAAAAAAAATCAGAAATGGATTTCCCTCAATGGTTGCATGCTATGAATCTAATGGCTAATTGATTCCTAGACGAATGTTCTCTAGCTGAAAAACCTAGTGGCTCGGAAATAAATGTCACCAATCAAGAAATCCAAGAGCCACGTGAAGAGACAACCATGTTGTTATGGGATTCCAACCACCCGATACCTTTCAACGACATCGTTGAGGTGCATGGACCCCCAGCTGAAGTTCTATATGTACATATGTAAAGTAAAATTCAATCGATCCAAAGTAACCCCACTACTACTCAATCATCTTGAGGGAATCAAGAGACCGATCACCCCAAACCGCTATTTGCTTCCCAAAGAAACCCCGCAAACATACACACACGAGAAGCGCCTATGCTAGACTACAATGTGGTAGAAGACTTGAAGAAAATGAAAGCTAATGTGTCTGTCATGGACATGTGTAGGATCCCTCAACAAAATGATTTCTTTTACAGGCCTCAAAATTAATGGATACCCCTATAAAAGGCATTGATCAAGGTGACGCCCCATCTCCTATAGATATAACAAATAATCGAAGTGTGAATGTGATTCAGGTGGATATTGGTGGCCACCCACCTATTCTAACAGGCTCCTCTTGTCTGTTTTTAGTTCAACACGTTCTTTTGTACTTCTTTGTAATTTTGAGTTTGTAACCTAGGTCTTCATCCCCTGCCTCTCCTCTCATTTAACCTTTCCTTCATCAATTTTTCCTTTTTCTGGTTGGTTAAGTCGTTTACCCATCACTGAGTGATATGGTTCTTCTTTGCTTCTTTCTTATTTGAGTCTTTGCGCATTTCATTTTATGTCTTTCTTGAAGGATGAAATACACGCCGTATTTGTTTTGGAATGCTTGTCATCATGTGAACCATTGATTGAGCTCACCGCAGGTCTACCAAGCCTTTTATATTCATAGGAAATGCTTGTGCACATGACGTAGCAATCCAAAGAAGCAAATTTCAGGCTCAGACTGTGGGAACCAACAGATAGGTTAATTTTCAACGGTGAAAATCCATCAGGTCAAATAGATCAACGAATCTTGTCCATTCTGGTTCTAGAATCGCACGAGTTTTAATATCAATCTTGAATTACTAAGTTCCCAAAGACCTGAAGCCTTCGAAGAGCTGAAGAGTCGAAGTCCCGAGAAACCGACATGTCGCTTCGACGATTTTTCTTCGGGAGTTTTCGAGCATAACATTCATAAACTCCTGAACTCTCGACGCCTGGATTTTTGAAGAGAATCTGGACTGTTCATTCATCCTGACACACGAAAACAGATCATTCACTTCGGGGATTTTCCTCCGGGAGGTTTTTCATGATTCACATTTGGAATTCCTGAAGCTCGTATTTCCGAAGAAAATATGGACCGTTCATTCATCATGACACACGACAGCAGATCATTCACTTCAGGGATTTTCCTTCGAGAGGTTTTCCATGCTTCACATTTGAAACTCCGGAAGCCAATACATCCGAAGAGAATCTAGACAGTTCATTCATCATGACACGTGGCAGCAGATCATTCACTTCGGGGATTTTCCTCCGAGATGTTTGTCATGCTTCACATTCGAAACTCCCGAAGCCCGAAGTGTCGAAGCATGTCGCGCACTCATCAGTCATGACACATGGCATTCATCCCAGGTCATTTGGTTGTGACATTCATCCATTTCCAAGTGACACGTGTCACCCTTCTTTCCATGACACATCAACATCTGTGACATCATATGACATCAGGCCACCACGTCACTTCAGAAAGTTTCCTCTGGGAGATTTTTTATGTTTCACATTTGAAACTCCCCAAGCCCAGATATTCGAAGAAAATTTGGACCATTCATTGGTCACAACACGTGGCGCCAGATCATTCACTTCGGAGATTTTTCTCAGGGATATTTTTCATGTTTCACATTCAAAACATCCGAAGCTTGAAAGTCCAAAGTGAATCTGGACCATTCATCCCAAGTCAATGAGAACTGTCGATCCTTGTAGCAGGTAAATATCACTTGAATCACAAATTGTCATCGGATCGATGACCACGCTTCATTGCGGGGATGTAAATTGCTCTAGCGTTAATTTTCCTAAGAGGTCCTGCAATTTAAACCATGGTATTGTTGGAAGGGTACGTGGCAGCTTGTGGTGAATTGTGGGCCTAAAGGTGTTCCGGATCCAAAACACCCTCAATAGCTCCTGCAATCACGTGCTAGAATGACATCAGATCACTGCGTCACCTCTACATCACTTCCACTCATCCTACTCACTACTCTCTCTCCTCTCACCACCCTACACTTTTCCTCCGTTAACCCCCACACCGATCTCCATTGGTGGTGGCCCATATATCGCTCAGAGGTAGATCGAAGAGCTACCTCTGAGCGATAT
>JASDQU010102280.1:33946-72737 GCA_032191745.1 Picea mariana
TATTTTTTCATGTCAGCACATTTTGTTGTACTTCCAGGGCCATTTTGGAGCCCTAAACAATTTTTTTTTGGATCGCCACAATCAAACTGTAGAAAGAGTCTAAGTTTGATGGTGGAATGTGTATTTCTCTGAAATACCTTTCCAACGGAATATTACACAACTAAAATGGAGGTCATATGCAAAATTTATGACCCCAGGAAGTTGAGGTACCAACTTACCCATAGGGGCCCACATGAATTTTGGTGTTTCACCTACTAGGGTTAGGTTTTTGGATGTCCAAGGTTTTGGCATTCATGAGTAATATAAAAAAGTCCTATGGAGCCTCATTGTAATCATTTTTCTCGGAGGGATGCATGTAGGAGCCACATCTCTTCTCAGAGATAGCTACCACCATTCGAGCAAGTGTTTCAGTTTTGCAATTTTACTGTTTCAACCTATTTCATTTATTCAATAGAAGATATTGTTCACTAGATATCTGTTTTGTTCTTCATATATTTTTGTTTATTGTCTTCAGTATGTTAATCAGTTCATTTCACTCCTAAATCCGGATCAGAATGCTTGTTCTTTGGATAAAATAGGAAGGCCTTTTGTTCCTCCTTTCCTCTTGATGTTTGAGGTTTTTAATAGAAATCTACATAATTCCCTAGTCGATTCAAGGGCATCTTCAAATGTCATGCCATTGTCAATTTGCAAGAAATTGAACGCAACCCCAGTCAAAAGTGTTAAACACGTCATATAACTATATAGGACTCAGGTAAAGGTTATTGGGGAATTGAAGGATGTCATGATTAGAATTGCTACACACCCCAAATTTGTTCAAGTAATGACATAATCGTGGTAGACATCTCAGAGGCTTATGGAATGCTACTTAGCCGAGACTGGTCTGAGAAATTAAAGAGATAATTTAGTACTGACTAGTCTCACCTCTGGTTTCCATTAAAAGGACATCCAGACATGATCAGGATTGATAGAGAAAGATACCTTAAACATACTATCACGGATTTAGAGACCCCAAATGAACCCTCATCAACTCAGTTCCCTGTGTTAGGAAACTACTCCTATGATTCTGATTTTGGTAATTTTGTCCCTCACATGTCTAACATACCTTCTACACAAAAATCTGAAATGATATTTCAAATAAATTTACTAGAGGCCATAGAAGAAAGAATCCTCCATCACGATTCTCCGACAGGAGTAGCAAACAAGGAGGTTGAAATTGTTAAAATAGCTAGACATGAAGAGGTCATAAATTTTCCTCCACAAATTTGGACGTTGTACTTTGATGGCTCTAAATCGTAAGAGGGGTAGGGAGCATGATGCATCCTCATTGACTCAAAGGGAAAACAAAGTTTCCTATCCTGTAGATTAGAATTTGAATGCACTAATAACACTATTGAATATGAATCTCTAGTCTAGGGACTAAAGAAATCCATTGAATTAAACATGAAATAATTGAAAGTATTTGGAGATTCTGAAATTATAGTCAGGAAAGTGAAGAATACCATCCATTTAAATTGACCTCACTTAAGGAATTATCTTTAAGAGGTGCACAGACTAATAGACAATTTTGAGGCCTTCAAAATTACTGTTGTTCCTAGGATAAAAAATACCCTTGTTGATTCTCTATCCACTGCAGCCTCAAGATTATCTCCCTTAGAAGATTATGAAGCCTCAAGGTTTGCATTAGAACTTCTCTAGAAACCATCGGTACCTAACAGCATTTGTAACTGGAAAGTCTTTGAAGGGGATGAACAGATTGTATATTTCTTAACTAGTCAGGAGAATTTTAAATATTTGGCCATTGATGATGAAATATTCCAAGAACTACTCACATAATCAAATCTCCGTGAACATAAGAAGGGAACAAATCACTCTGATGATAAACCCAAGTTTCTCATGATACCAAAAGGAGTGGCCAATCTGGAGAACCTTTTCGACCTAAGGGAAATATTTAGAGGCCAAAGAATGAAAAAACAAGAAGCCCATTTCCTATATAAGAAACTATAAACCTAGGAACCCCTGAGAACCCCAATAATGTCAATTTAGGTAAGGCAGTTTCCAAAGAAGACAAGAAAGATTATCTTAAACTATTTAAAGAATATCAAGATGTCTTTGCTTGGTCCTACCGAGAATTGAAAACTTATGATACTCACATTATGCAACACATGATCCCATTAAAATATGGAGTAAAACGTTTCCAACAAAAGATTAGGAAGTACCACCCATCGTTGGAACCTCTGATGTATCAAGAGCTGAAGAAATTGTTAGATGCCAAGATTATCTTCCATCTAAGACACTTCGCCTGGGTAGCCAATTTGGTTCCTGTCAGAAAGAAGACTAGGGAGATCCATCTGTGTGTGGATTTCAGAAACCTTAACAGAGAATCGGAAAAATATAACTACCCAGTCTCACCCATGGAACAACTCCTATAGATAGTATATAGATTTGAAATTTTTTCCCTCCCAAACGATTTCTCGGGGTATAACCAGGTCCTGGTTTCAGAAGAATATCGATTAAAAACTACCTTCCGAACTAATTAGGGAACCTTCTCTTATAAACACACTCCCTTTGGGTTGATTAACGCAGGGGAAACCTTCCAAAGGGCCATGGATGTAGCCTTTCAGGGATTGATCAAAAAGTGTGTGGTAGTCTATTCAGATGACGTAACGATATACTCAAAAAGTAAGGAGGACCACATTCAACATTTGAATCAGATATTTGAAAGGTGTAGGAAATATGGAATATATTTGAACCCTAAGAAAACCATCTTTGGTGTAGAGGAAGGGAAACTATTAGGTCATATTATATATCAAGGATGAATTAACATCGACCCTGAGCGGATAAAAGCAATAGCTCAACTCCCCTTGCCTCACAATAAAAGGGCCATGCAATCCTTCTTTGGGAAAATCAACTTTGTGAGAAAATTTACTCTTGAATTATCTGAAACTGTTAAACCTTTACAAAAAATGATTCGCAACGATGCAGAGTTTAAATGGGATGAAGAAAGGAAAGGATCTTTCAACAACATCAAAACTGCAATATCCCAAGCACCAGTGCTATGAAGCCCTGATTTCAGCAATATCTTTTCCTTTATACCTTTGCTTTTGACCAATCCTTGCTTGTAGTACTTACCCAGAAGGATGATGAAAACAATGAGGCACTAGTATCATTTATGAGAACTAACCTCCAAGTAGTCGAACTGAACTATCTGGCTATAGACAAATAGGCTTATGCAGTTTATAAAGAGGTCAAACATTTCAGATCCTATATCTTGAAGGATCACACTAAAGTCATAGTACCTCACCCTATGGTCAGATATTTGTTCACCCAACAAAAAATGGGAGAAAGAAGGGGAAATTGGATGGCGGTCGTTCAGGAATTTGATCTAGACATAAAACATGCCAAAATAGTCAAGGGTCAAGGATTGTGTAAACTGGTTGTTGGTGCCCAAGATATGATCAATGAAGAAGACTCTGATTGGGAAAATGAGTTGTCCTTGTGGTGCAATGCAGACTTATACATTCTTCCTAGGAAAACATCCTGGTATGGAAACCTGTCTTATCTCCTACACCATGGAACTTGTCCAGAAAACCTAAACCCTAGAGAAAGGATAGCTCTCAGGTTCAAATCCTCTCAATATTGCCTCATAAATTCTTTTCTTTTCCATGTAAATTATGATGGAGTATTCCTTATATGTCTTGAACATGATGATGCATAAAAGGTACTGAGAGAACTCCATGATGGCCCAGTAGGTGAAAATTTTGTGGGAGAAACCACGACTCAAAAAATATCAAGGGATGGTTATTATTGGCCTACTCTGTTCAGGGACGCTCATGCATATGCTAGAAAATGTAAATCTTTTCAAGTAAGCGTCGGTAGAGAAAAGAGTTCATCCATTCCACTCCATTCGATGACCATATCCAGACTGTTCGAACAATGGGGAATAGATGTCATAGGAGAAATTACTCCCAATTATTCGAAACAACATAAATATATCTCGACTGCCACATATTATTTTATGATATGGACGAAGGCTCTCATGCACGTTAATGAAAAGTTAGTAGTCCAATTTTTAGAACAACAACTGATAACAAGGTTTGGAATACCCTCCATTCTCATTTTTGACAATGTTGCTTACTTTTCTTCCATACTGCTGAAAAAATTCACCCTTGATAAGGGGATCATAATAAGATATTCTACGAACTACTATCTGCAAGGTAATGGGGTAGCAGAGTCAACTAATAAAAACCTGGTGAGAATTTAAAAAAAAAAAATGTTGAAAATCAGAGGAATTGGCATAATTTTCTTCATAATGCCCTATGGACCAATAGAGTAACGCCTAAAGAAGCCATAGGAAACTCTTTGTACTTCCTAGTATATGGGCAAGAATCCATTCTTCCAAACAGATTGTATCTTCCATCTTTACAACTTGCTCAGGAATCAAGAGGTCAGCCCTCATCCACTATACAACAAAGGATTGATACACTTCTCATGTTGGATGAAGAAAGGGAAAAGGATAAAGTTAAGTTCTCCGCTAATCAGTAGATAGTTAAAATATGATTTGACAAACATAAGGCCAAAGAAAAAAAAATTAAGTAGGGGACCTAGTCTTGAAGTGGGATAAAGCAAACGAGCCCAAAGGAAAACACTCAAAGTTCCAAAATATATGGCTTGAACCTTTTCAGGTGGCCGAGAAGATCGAGGAAGGCACATACCAACTGCATAATCTGAGGGGGGAATTTGACACCCTCCCGGTGAATGGCCATGCCTTAAAAGAATACTTCTCCTAAAAAACAATTATGTATGTGTGTGTGTGTGTGTGTGTGTGTATATATATATATATATATATATATCTTTTGATGCTTTTTTTTAGCAATTGTTTCTTTTTTCGGCGTACATTTTGATCAGGACAAGTGTGTAGGTTTAGGGAAGACCATTTTCGAACTCCTTTTTCATTCTTTCTTCTTTCTTGTTATTTGATTTTAATTAAGTTGTGTTTTGTAAAGATATGGTTGACTTTAATGAATACAGTGAAGCAGACTCTGCTCCTAACCTACACATACATGAAAATTAAGAGAGACGTTGGGTGGACACAAATTTAAAAAAAAAAAATCATATTTGTCTTTGTAAGCATATTACCTGGGGAAGCGATGAAATATCTACCTAGTGACCTGGCAGAGATAAATGGAAAGATGGCTAGCTATAAAGAATCACATGTACCTATGGATAGATCCAGGGAAATCTCCACCTTAATAGTTTCACCTTGTCAAAAAACAGATATCCTCTTCTCTGAATCACTCTGGGTATTTATGCCAAAAAAAGATGATCCATAAAAAGAGTGTAAAGTCTGAGAGGGTATGCAGATAACTTCATCGGGGCTATGGATGCTCGCTGGCAGTGGAGCAAGGTCTATGATGTCGGGGTGACTCCATAGGGGCTATGGATGCTTGCTGGTAGCGGAGCAACACCATAAGAAAGGAATGATATCTAAATGGCCTCACGCCAATGGACACCCTACCCAACTCTTGTCTAGAATGGACATGGATTGCAGTTAAAAGGAAAGGGGATGGAAAATCCAAACCCCAAAGGCAAATCCATATTCACGAACCTGGGAACTTGTGTACACATTGATAGAAAAGATTCTGTTGAAATAATAGAATAAAGTCAGATGGTTTATTGACCAATTTGCACAAGCTAAGCACAGGGGAAGGACCGGAGATTCTATTTTCGCCCAGAGAATAACCGTTTGTTATGCACTCAACACACCCTAAAAAGACTTTGTGAATTTTCTCTTTTGGGTACCACTTTGTCATTTCTGAATGGATTTAGTTTTGTAGGGATCAATGGATTTTTTTGTTGCTGCGTTTTATCATCGATCACATTCAGTTCGGTTTGAATTTTGTTGAAAACATTGACATTTTTCACTAAGTAAACATGGAATTAGACTAATTACACACAGCTTAAAATTGTTTTATAAAAAAAAATCGCACCAATCGGTGGTTTTGGCCTGCAAAATTTTTTTCTCTAAAAATCACCAATGTATAGTCGGCATTGGCGAAATTCGAAAGATAAATTCTCGACATAGGAAACAACTATCGTCGATTTTCGATCACCGATATATCATTGGCATCGGTGAAGAGGGAGAAAGGGCACGGTAACATATGTCTAAAAAAAATCATCGATGCCGAAAATAAACCTTTTTCATGCCGAAAAGGTCAATTCAACTGTCAAGTGTTTTTTTCCACGTAGATAGTCCGTATTGCTCGGTTATCACCCACATCATCTTTTGATGTTCCTCGTGTCATATTTGTACTTCCACGTCAGCATTGTACGTCAGTTTAGGTTGGCATCGGAACTTTTTCCTAGAGGCACCAACGAAACAACGTCAAAGACAATTTGCCAATGTCGATGCACTCATTAACTACCAACAGATTGCTAGAACACCAAAATTTTGGATTTAGATCAAACCTTTATCTACCGACGTCGAAGATCCTAGCCGATCTTCACTATCCATTTAATGATCCTACGTATCCCCGATGTCGATCATACTATTCCCGAAGTGCGAAAACACTTGGGTAATTTAAGAAGATACCTCTAACCTAAGTGAAGGGCGTGGTTTCGATCTGCTAGAAAATTAAGAACTTCACATAACTAATACCATGGTGTTGTGCACCGAGCATGATGTGGATTTTGTTATAGATTGTATAGATCATATATGTACGCCTAAATTTAAGAATCGATGTGACAAGGTAGGTATGTTTTAAATTTACAAAGTTTGTTCCCCAGCATGGTATTCTATTTGAATATCATTGATCTCCCAAGTAGACGAAGGAGCAAGAGAGAGCATTGAAGAGGTTGCAGTTTGTTGTATCACTTCAATTACCAATAAGCCCAGGTTATTTCTTGCAAGGAAGAAGTAAGCATGGTATTTATTGTTTTCATTTACAATTGTGTATGATAACATTTTTTGAAGTTAGCTTGCATCTTATTATAACATTTTGTGCAGGAAAATGCCTCCTCGAAAGCCAATGAAGAGGCGCTCACCAAGAATGCCCAAAATGAAAGAACTAGAGGTCGACGAAGGGTTGATGGAAGCGACCACAAGGGAGGTTCATTTTGTTCCAAAAACGGAATTAGTCATCCAGAATTTAACCAAGAAACAGTTTACCCAACCCCTAGCATTCAGGGACATAGAGGCAAGTACTGGATCTAAATTGATGCTCCCACATTGGGGGGATATTTTTAACAAAATCAGTCAAGAAGATTACCCAGAGTTTACACCCCACAACAACCCGGATGTTAGGGTATTGGATGACCAAGTTTTCCCTAATATTAGGAGATCATATCTACACATGGTGGCTTGTCGGACCCTAGTTATGCCCTGCATTGAAACCATAGGATGGATAATTGACCATGCAAACACAATGAAATTCACACTCAACAATGAGGAGGGTGAATGTGTTAGTGTATTTCTTCCAGTAGAGGTTCAAAAGTATTAAAAACTTGGAGACTCAGAGGAAAGGCTAAATACATATTTTTTGGTCATGTTTTATGAGCTTCATGACACCAGTCAGTTACTAGCCTCGTGGTGGAAAGAGGATAAAAAGTTCACAAACATGAGCAATGGTTGGTACATCAATGTAAAACTCAGAGATACTTATATGTATTTAATGGATTTAATATGCCATTTGTATGGAGAAAAGGACTGCACAAATTGTTCAGAGGCATGGATGCCCTTGGCATATACCGTGGCAATATCCGAGAGCAGTTTCAATTAGGGAGACATCAATTCCAAATAGTTGAGTATCAACATCCTACAGGATCAGACACCAAAATAGGGAGAAACATCGGTTTTGTACATGTAATCCTACCTATTGGACATAATTTGTGCGAGAAACGTTTTCACAGGTATGAATTTAAGGTAGCATATTGTTGAGTTACCTGTGCGTGTTTATTTCAACATTTTGTGGGAGAATAGGTAAAAAATGTTTTACGCCATGATATCTGATGATTTTATAGCCAGAGTGCACTTTATTATATTTAGAAAAGAATGCCCAAGGCTTTCATCGGTAGCCAAAAATATGATATCCAAATTTGGCCACTAGTATTTCGAAGAAAAAAAAACTTATATCAGAATGTTTGGGGCTACTAGTGCACCACATCTACTCCCCATTCATGTCCCAGATCGTCTCATATTGGGAGAGATTTGTTACCAAACCATTATACAAGGCTATAATGCTTCTTTGGTGAAGGATAAGAAGAGGGCTTTCATACCCTATAGCTTTCATATTGTTTTTTATATGGTTAAAGACATTGCGCAGGCGAAACAAGAAGGATTACGTCAACTTGCGTAATGGCTCCCCACAGGCGGTTTTCGCAAGAATGATCCAAAATTCTTGGTACCCCAACACATCTCACAGGTATCCTCATATTAGCCATATGCTCATGATAGTTTCAAAGATGAGATCTTTACCGAGCGCGCCCAATATTGGGAGGAAGTGCTCCATAGAAGGTCTAACCCTAGTATGACCAAATTCAAAGAAATGACCATGGATGAACAAGTGGAGACAATAGAGCACACAGCTCAAGAAGCCATCAGAGTAAGAGAAAAAAACAGACCAACAGAAGAAGGAGAGGCTCCAAAAAGGGGGATATTGTTACTGGAAGAGGTTGATAGAGCTATGCAATGATTAGGGGAAGATCCCCAACTTAACCCTTTGATAGGACCCTTCATAATTACTTCAACCAATACAAATGGTCATGAGGAAGAACTAAATGGCTCAAAAACAGTTCCACCAAAAGAGATTCTTGACCAAGAAAACACTAGCCCTATGTCACCACAGGCAGGATCGTCGGTGATTACTACAAATTAGTGCAGCAAGAGCATCAAGTGGGACGGATATGCCTACTGTCCTCATATATTTAATTACCATATATGACGATGAGGAAGGCTCTAAATATTCAGAAATAAGCCCAGTGCCAATCACACGGGAGGAAGAACCTATGGAAACGTATGCTCCAGCCTTTGATGATTTGTTCCCAAAACCCCAAGAAGGCAGCCCGGGAGCTAGGACCACTCTCAACACAATTTTTCTCAATCAACTAGAAAGACAGTCATCAGGAGAAACACAGCCTCATGATGAAATCTTTATGAATGATATGGATACAGGTGAACAAGAAGAAGGAATGGGGCAGTCAAAAATCAACATCCCAATGGCCTAACTCTCAGCAAATATCGACCCTTTTCCCACTTCTCCATCAAAGGAAAAGACTTTGTCAACCACAAGGACCAATAGAGGGTCGAGTCACCGGGATGAAAAAATAATCTCCCCTGCTAAGGAGTTGAGCAGAACAAGCCTTGAAACAAAAAAAGCGTTGGCACCATTGTTATCGCAGAAGTCGTTGACTGATGAAGAGGGAGGTCAGGTGCCTATCCTTGGAAGGGATAGAGAAATCAACATGGAACACCTCTTTACGATAGGGAGCCTAGTTCATAATATATCATGGGAAGATCAACATATTCCTAAACCTATAGACAAATTCATTGGTATACAGGCCATCGCTTATGATAGGAAAAGAAAGGTCGTAATGAAAAGAACAGTCAGGAAAAGGAATCTTGCACTTGATAGAAACCTGTTCATAACCACAAAAGAGACACTATTTGACACAAAAAGTGCTAAGATGACTGAGCTAATAGGAGCAGGGATGGCCATAACTGATGCCTCATTAGACAGGGAAAAAAAGGATGAAAGGTAGGTAGCCGCCATGAAGAAAGAGTTGGACCACCTATGACATCAAGCTGAGTATTACCAAAATTCAACATAGGCGGTGGTACTTTTGAAGAATGAGTTCCAAGAAATGTATGCATAATTCACAAGGGAGAGAGACCTCTTCACCGCTCACATAGTTGATTTCCAAGAAGATACCCTTATGGGGATAGCAACTTGAAAATACATGCAGCAGTGGTATGATAAGGCACATCAATCCTTGGAACGGATCGACTACATCAGTGACGTACATAAGGGAAAAGATACAAAATAACATGGCATTCGAGTGTTGATGGAAATCAGCATCGCCCAAATACAAAAGGCAACTGAATACTGGGTACACATGGTCCAGGAACCCCAGCGGAAGATGCAAGAAAGATGGGAAGAGTGTGAGAAATCTGGAAAAATATCAACCAAGATCCCGATCCAATTGAAAAAGTTCATGGAGCCCCGGATTAAATATATCGAAGTCTTACAACGCATGAATGTCAAACTAATCAAATACAAAGAATGAGAAGTTGATATGAAGGAGGTCCTCTTTCCTTTGATGGATCAAAACAGGTTCCCTTATGCAAATACATGTGAAGATCTCTTCTGCAGGTGGTCGGAGTAAGAAAGAAACAATCCACTTCAGTAAAATGACAAGATGATCTAAATAGAACTGATAGATAAATTCTTCCATGTGTCGTTTTCTTGACTTAACACAACTTTAGTAGCTATTTTTAGTTTAGTTATTTTTATAAATAAGAGAATCAACCTTGTGTTAAGGGTCGATGGTTTTTGAGAGAGAATTTTTTTGGAATATTGTAAGAGAATTATTTTTGTGCAAGTTATTTTAATTGAGAAGTTTTGTTTAGAACTAAAGGCACTTCTTTCATCTGAGGCATGAACGTAATTGTACCGAAGGGGGTTATCTTTGTCATCGAATTCAATATTTTTTGTTTTATTGAGTAAGAGTTGTTGTATATATTATTTAAGTTATCTTATAATGTTGTGACAATTCTTTTATTCTAATTGATGAATAGAAATCGATTGTGTTAACATGTGATTGATAGTAGAGCATTGAAAATTACTTTTCCTGCACTAATTTCTTGTCACATGTATATTTTCTTTCTGTAACCGTTATCTCAGACGATGTTGAATGGCCACAAGTCAAAAATGGTATTATTGTTAGTTTGAAATAGTTTATATCTTCATTGTCTGCATGCCGAGGTATAAAGGTTATCCCACAACCCAGCTTTCTTCAATATAACTTAACTTCCCTCTGTCATTTAGTTTAAGCTTCGCCTTTCATTTTCACAATTACTAGAAAAGAATAAAAAAGATAACTATATAGCCTGAGGAAAGGTTTCACAGAAATACATATCTATTAGTCACAATTAAATCACATCGATAATTCCATCCAGATCACAAATCTAGAGAACCTTACCACTCATCAAACGCTTACAAGTCTTATTGGCCCTCTTAAGTGGCTTTGGTTCCTGCTGTTGAGTCATAGGGATCTCAGACCCCTCAACATAACCCTACTACAATTACAAAGATTGGATGTGGTTGGTCCAAAATGCACACAGTATGTGCATATACGGAGTGTCTACAAATTATTTACAGCTAAAAGACAATAATCAAAATAAAGGATTGAGTATGTAGATTGATGAAAGGCCAAAAGAATCATGGAATATTCCAAGGTTTATAAATAGTACACAACCTAGGTCTACAAATAAACAACCCAATTACGTATGTGATAGGCGTGAAGGAAATTGTGTTTTCGTGCGTGCCATAAAATCAATAGTTGCAGGGGAAGAGTTGTTGATCAATTACAATTTTAATCGAATAGATACAAACGTTGTTACTATGGGATTGGTAAATATAACATTTCACCAAACCTGTAATTAATGAATATAATAACTTATTTTTTTGTTAGTTATTTTTTTTGTTAATGTTTCATTTTGATATAAGCAATATAAGGAATATGTTTCATTAAATGACACCATCCTCTAGGAAGTAGGTATACTCATTTTTAATTATGGTTTTTCAAGAGTCTATTGGTTTCATTTCGATATTAATGGTTTCAATATTTTTGTTGCGGGTTGTTGATCGAGGTAAGTCCCCAATGGATGAGATGAGGACATCGTCGAGGCAATAGGTATACCCCATTGTAAATTGTACAAATTAAATATAAGCAATGTTTTTTTTAATTATGTTTTTTCAAAAGTCTATTGGTTTCATTTCGATATTAATGTTTTAAATATTTTTGTTGTAGGTTGCGCTTGAGCAGGGCAAGTCCCCGAAAATATATCAGTGGAAACTATCATCTTCACCTCCAATATAACCCATAGTAATTGTACAAATTGAATATGTTGTATTATTACAATTTTTTGATGAGTCTATTGG
The DNA here is from genome assembly GCA_032191745.1 of Picea mariana. Lineage (NCBI taxonomy): Eukaryota > Viridiplantae > Streptophyta > Pinopsida > Pinales > Pinaceae > Picea > Picea mariana. The sequence continues at coordinate 46,105 of JASDQU010102280.1, forward strand.
TTTCATTTCGATATTAATGTTTTTAATATTTTTTTTGCAAGTTGCACCTGATCGGGGAAAGTTCCCGATAGGTCAAAGAACACCATCCTCAACCCAACCGATATAACCCATAGTAATTGTACAAAATAAATATGTTGTATTATTACATTGTTATGATGAGTCTATTGGTTTCATTTCGATATTAATGTTTTCTATATTTCTGTCACAGGCTCTGTATCCATTAGTAGAGAAATCCATAGAAATGGATGTGGATGTGATAATGTGTGATTATGACATCACATCATCGCTTTACCCCTTTTAGATGTTAAATAAGTCCATAAAAAAAATGCGAAAATCCTTCGTTTGGTATTCATTCAGCCGCAAAGGAAGGAGATTAGAGAAAAGATTGATCATTTGACTATGAGAGCTCAGTCGTTGAATGTAAGTTGTGGGATATTTAATTAGAAGATAAATTCATTTATGGTTTTATATTTTCTACTGGTATATGTCATGAAATCAAATATGGTTTGTTTTTATAGGCGTATTTGGGTCCACATAATCCTAGTGAGGGGCATGCTGCTACTATTGATGCTACTGATGAGTCTTCACATCGTGAGCATCTAACCCCATGTGCATATCAAAAGGTGCCATTTTTTTCGACTGAGCAGTCAGTAAAGCATAGCAGAACACCCCAGAGGGAAGCTTTGGGTGCACCCTCTACTGCTCAATGCACTACAAATCATGCAGAACAGGTTCAGGGGGTCGATGCAACAGAGAGTAGTATTGATATTACTCAAAAAACATTTCCTGGATCTTCCCATGTTATTATCATAGGAATAGTACATACCACATTTTTGGTGGACGAAAAATCTTGTTTCCATAAAGATAGAGAAGATCCCAGGTATTTAAAAATGTTTTAACTATTATATATAATCTAATTGAAATTTACTCATAGGTCATTCTTTTTAAATTGATGATGACATTATCGTTTTGAAGGAAATGATTTTTTTTTTAAACATCTAAATGATTGTTCACCGAATATCTTTGGGCCCACCATCTGCACAGGGTGGGATAAAGAAAGGAAAATTTTTAAATATGAGCTCATTAAACACTTGATTGGGTTATTCAATGTTGATACCTTCAACCGAGCGGAGGTCCTGAAGAAATTCGGCCAACATATGAAGATTGTGAGGGGCCAATATAGGGTTCATCTATAAATGAACCCTAGGTATGAGATCCCTCCAATAATTTTAGTAAGGGAGTGGAAATACCTGCTGGATGATGGAAGGGAGAGGGCTTTAAGAAAACAGGGAAATCTACCACCAGGCACAAGAAGGTATGCAATACATTGAACAATGTAATTATATGCTTATTAATATTTATTTTTACATGAAATTTTCAACATCTAACGTATTTCAAACTTTCCATAGGCTGCCAGACACATCAAAGACAACAAAGGCCAAACTAGAAAAGCATGGCCAGCACAAGCTTGGGCCTGGTGGTTATTCAAATCTGGTGGCATGAATTGTAAGTATCAATAACTCAAATATTGTATCCAAATAATAAATTGCATATAAATTTGTTTTTATTTTACCATAAAATATAAATTTATGATCTTATGCAAAATTGCAGGTCAATCGGTTCAACAAAGTGCCAACGGAGGATGATTTGGGGCTTGGCTTCCAGCACGGATTTGTAGCTATTGTTGAACATTGAAAAATCTTGGGCGTTGGGCCAACACAATATTCCAGTGATCCACACTGTGCACAAGTAAAAAAATAAACAAGGTTTATTTGGGATTGATTACTTGTGCAGTCTATTAATTATTAATTTTTTCCATGAAATATTGAGCCTCTTTGTTTTAAGCAGGAAAGCCACAATATACATAATGTCTAGGATGGAGAACCACCTACCAATGAAGGTCATGTTGTGCATCCTGGTAATGGATGTATTCATGTGCTACAAAAAACTTAGTATGAATTATAGTTGAAAATATTTAATTGCAAATAGTGTATTAATTTTAATCTTTGATGTTTCAATTCCAAATCACGTAGAGGGTCATACTGTACAATATGAGGTTGCATCTAGACAAGGATATGAAGTACATGATGTGGCCCTATCAAGTAAAGAGCACCACTCTAATGTTGTTTTCATTAATGAAATACTTGTAATGATATAAACAAAACATATCAATTTAACATTTCCTCATTATTGCAGTAGATCCTAACACCTTACAGCAGTATCCACGTCGTGAGTACACAACCCCAAAAACAATAAGACAAGATGCAGAGGCGACCAGAAGAACTAATAAATATGTTGTAGAAGATGATCAATTGATTTTTGAATTTTTGAAAAGAAAAAAGACAAAAAAGAAGTGATTGTAATAACATTATGAAATTATTTTTGATAATACAAACTAATGTCATGAAATATTTGTTTCCTATGAATGAATGAATTTTGAATGTTTCTTTATGATCAAAAACACATATTTTCACATAAATTCATTTATTTTCAAGTACATGCATTGGGTATGGGGAATTGCGAGTGATGTGAGGGGGGGGGGGGGGAATATGAGCTTCCACCTTCATGTGGTTGGCCCTATTCAGTAGAGAATATTAAACTATTCTAGAAACAAAGAGAAGCTCAATAAGGTAATGCTCTTTATTCTTATGTATTATATATTCGTGTAAATTTTGAAATGCATGTCTATTTCTTAAATTCTTTATCATAAATTTAACATTTCATGGTTCGTTGATTTCTACAAGACTTCACACTAGGAATTGAAATTTATCACTAGACTATGTGGAGAGGTTGCATCAATTGTACAAAAATGTACATAATTAATACTCATGAATTTGTCTTTTTATATGTTGTTTTAGTTATTTACTTTCCATGTGCATTGTAGTTCTTTACTTCATTTATTATACATAGTTTATTTTAGCTCCACTAATTCAATTCCATCCTTACCTAGTTCATCCTCATCTATCTCTCGTGTATCTACCCGACCAATTAAGCCTTCATCCAACATGGTAAGGAATAATCCACATAATTCCAATAAAGATGATAACACAAATGCCAATATGAATTGCATGTCTAACCTCCCATACATGGATATTGTTAACCTATAGGATTTTACTAATCTTACAAATGATCCCATCTTGCATAATCCCACTTGACCCCCCATGCCTACTAAGTGTCTTTTAGATATCTTGAAATTTGAAGGGTGTTCCAGAGAAGACCCTTCAAATCACATAATGTCCTTTCACTTATGTTGTTCTTCAAACAATATCATTGATGAGTATGTTAGATTATAGTTTTTTCAATGCTCCCTCACTAGGTTTGTTGCAAAGTGGTATATTGATCAATCAATTGGGTCCCATCCTAACTTTTCATCCCTAGAAACAACATTTTTAACCTTCTTTAAATTTCCCATTAGGTATGAAAAGGGAGTCAAATTTCTTCTTTCATGTTGTAAAATTACCACTACCCATATCATAGATCACATCCATGATTGATATAGATGACCTAGCTTATGTAAAATTAAGCCAGATGATTCCATTTCCTCGATTGGTTCTTGAAATCACTCATCCCCGTTATAGATAAGGATGTTGCATCAACTATGTCCCAAATTGAGGAATAATCCATTTTCAAGACTTCATAATTAGACCTTACCTATTCCTAATCGGGTTATCTATACACTATACTCCTTGACACCACTCATTTTGATTCAACCTGCCATGATTATCCTAGGGCATCCAATGTCATGGATGGGCTTATAGGTTTAGTCACCTCTACTTCCAATCCTTATGGAAAAATGAATTTCTCTATTGGTACTAGTAGGTCACGAACCATTATGGTGGAGAACATCCTATGTTTTGTCTACCTCCATATGGGAAACCTATAATTCCCAACAACCCATTTCATCATTCACACTCATTTTCACATGTTGAAACTAGTACATTTCACTCAATTCCTCCCACACAACTCATGCTCGTGGTCCTTCTTGTAGTGGCACTGTATGTAGTATCACATCATCTTCCTCTATGGCTCCTCCAAACCATAACCCTTATTACCCATTCCCTGGTCCCCCATCACCATAGGTCTAAATTCCTCAACCCCACATGAATCATATTCAACAAGGTCCTCCCCCAAAAAGGTAGGTTAATGCTCAGTAAAATGCACCCAACCCTCCTAATGTGCAAAACCATCCCAATCCAATTTCTAATTATGTGGGAAATCATAATCCAACAAACCAAAATTAGGTTCCAAATCATTCTCCCAAGTAAGGTAAGAATCCTTAATCGTCGGAAAAACCACCCTTGTTCATTGTATGGGGTCTATGGACATTGCACTCATCATTACTCGTTATTACCTATGGTAAGTTTTATGTTGGAAGAAGAAACTAAGCATTATTTTTCCAATGCCTCATAGGGTCCAATGAGTATTGAACCTACTCCACCCCCTATTTATCAACCCATGGTGTTACAAAATCCCTTTCCATTGCAAGGGTTGGTAACAACATATTCAATGAAACCTCATCCTAATCAACCATCTACATCTAATCCTCATGGAAATCCATTATTCCCAAATATATATTTTAATTTGATGTATGTTAACCTTCAAACTTGATGACATCACTATGATATGCCACTTTATGCAACTATGTGCAACTCTGTGCATCTATGCAACTTTATGCAACTCAACTTCTAAAACTTGACCTTTTACAACTTGATTTTAACAACTCATTCAACTTGACTCTTCTACATGGAAATTCGAATTTATTCATGGTGGATAGTGTTACAGGTGCCAACGCACTAGATCAATACATTTACATCATTTTCAATATCAGGAAGATTTTTTGTTTCTAGCTCATAGAAATTTGATGTTCAACCTAACTTTTTCTTGAGACTTGACTTGAGACTTCAGTTACAACTCGCCCTTGACTTGACAATGCATGCGGACTAAATCAACATGCATATGACATGCATGCATGCAACATGAAACTATGCAACTTTATGCAACTATGCAATTTTATGCAACTTTATGCAACTATGTGCAACTATGCAACTTATGCAACTTTATGCAACTCGACATTTACAAAAAGATGTTCATCCATGAATCTATCCATTAGTGTTAGAAATTCTCCTACTACTCAATAAGTCACAGGCGACCCCCCCTATCCATCCTCAAAATACAAAGAATAATGCATCATCCACCCACCAACTCAATCCTCTTAGTCAGACACTATCCCTCCACCTTCTATGTCCCTAACCTTTAGACTTGGTCCATTACAATATTTAAGGCCCCTTGCCCCTAAAAAGTCATCTTCGGGTATAATACCTCTCCCCATACAAACAACCCAACCATAAAATAGTTTTCTTTTATTTTTATCTCCAAACACTACCCTTCAACATCAAAATAGTTGTCAATATTCCACATCCCTATGATGTGTTCTAGAATCTAAGGTTAGTGTGAATCTATGGGATCTAAAATAAATTTAGGATTTTGCATCAACAAAAAAATTTATGTGCCTCATCAACATCACTAGAAACTAAATAGGAGAACATGCATGTAAACTAAATTTATGAAACTATATGCAACTATGTGCAACTATGCAACTTATGCAACTTTATGCAACTTATGCGACTTTATGCAACTTTATGCAACTCGACTTTTACAACTTGACCTTTTACAACTTGAGTTTAACAACTCATTCAACTTGACTCTTCTACATGGAAATCCAAATTTCTTCATGGTGGATAGTGTTACATGTGCCAACGCATTAGATCGATACATTTACATCATTTGCAATATCAGGAAGATTGTTTGTTTCTAGCTCATAGGAATTTTACGTTCAACCTAATTGTTGCTTGAGACTTGACTTGATACTTTAGTTACAACTCACCCTTAACTTGGCAATGCATGTGAACTAACTCAACATGCACATGACATGCATGTCATGCATGAAAAATGCAACTATGCAACATATGAAACTATGCAACTTTGTGCAACTATGAAACTTATGCAACTTTATGCAACTATGCAACTTATTCAACTTTATGCAATTCGAATTTTACAAATCGACATTTACAAAAATATTCTCATACATGAATCTCTCCATTAGTGTTATAAATTCTCCTACAACTCAATCAGTGACAAGTGACACCCCCTAGCCATCCTCAAAATACAAAGTATAATGCATCATCCAACCACCAATTCAATTCTCTTAGTCAGGCACTATACCTCCACCTTCTATGTCCATGACCTTTAGACTTGGTCCATCACAAAATTTAAGGCCCCTTTCCCCTAAATAGTAATCTTTGGGTATACTACCTCTCCCCATACCAACAACCCAACCATAAAATATGTCTTGTATTTTTATCTTCAAACACTACCCTTCAACATCAAAATAGTTGTCAATATTCCACATCCCTATGATGTGTTCTAGAATCTAAGGTTAGTGTGAATCTATGGGATCTAAAATAAATTTAGGAGTTTGCATCAACAAAACAAATTATGTGCCTCATCTACATCACTAGAAACTAACTATGAGGACATGCATGCGAACTAATTTTATGCAACTATATGCAACTATGTGCAACTATGAAACTTATGCAACTTTATGCAACTCAACTTTTACAACTTGACCTTTTACAACTTGATTTTAACAACTCATTGAACTTGAATCTTCTACATGGAAATTCGAATTTCTTCATGGTGGATAGTGTTACACGTGCCAATGCACTAGATCAATACATTTACATCATTTTCAATATTAGGAAGATTGTTTGTTTCTAGCTCATAGGAATTTTACTTTCAACCTAACTTTTGCTTGAGACTTGACTTGAGACTTCAGTTACAACTCGCCCTTGACTTGACATTGCATGTGAACTAACTCAACATGCACATAACATGCATGCATGCAATGCATGTAATGCATGCAACATGCAACTATGAAACTTATGCAACTCTATGCAACTATGCAACTATGCAACTAGATGTATTGTATTTTTATCTCCAAACACTACCCGTCAACATCAAAATAGTTGTCAATATTCCACATCCCTATGATGTGTTCTAGAATCTAAGGTTAGTGTGAATCTATGGGATCTAAAATAAATTTAGGAGTTTGCATCAACAAAAAAAATTATGTGCCTCATCTACATCACTAGCAGCTAACTAGGAGGACATGCATGCAAACTAACTTTATACAACTATATGCAACTATGTGAAACTATGCAACTTATGCAACTTATGAAACTTATGCAACTCGAATTTTACAACTTGAGTTTAACAACTCATTCAACTTGACTCTTCTACATGGAAATTTGAATTTCTTTATGGTGGATAGTGTAACACGTGCCAACACACTAGATCAATACATTTACATCATTTGCAATATCAAGAAGATTTTTTGTTTCTAGCTCATAGGAATTTTACGTTCAACCTAACTTTTGCTTGGGACTTGAATTGTGACTTCAGTTACAACTCGCCCTTGAATTGACAATGCATGGGAACTAACTCAACATGCATGTATGCAATGCATTTCATGCATGAAACATGAAACTATGCAAATTTATGCAACTATGCAACTTATGCAACTTTATGCAACTATTCAACTTTATGCAACTATGTGCAACTATGTGAAACTATGCAACTTATGCAACTTTATGCAACTTATGCAACTATGCAACTTATGAAACTTTATGCAACTTTATGCACCTCGAATTTTGCAACTCAACATTTACAAAAAGATGCCCATCCATAAATCTCTCCATTAGCATTAGAAATTCTCCTACTACTCAATGAGTCACAAGAGACCCCCCTAGCCATCCTCAAAATACAAAGAATAATGCATCATCCACCCACCAACTCAATCCTCTTAGTGAGGCACTATCCCTCCACCTTCTATGTCCTTGACCTTTAGAATTTGTCCATCACAATATTTAAGGCCCATTTCCCCTTATCTTTTAAAACTTGACTTTATGCAACTATATGCAACTATGTGCAACTATGCAACTTAATGCAACTCGACTTTTACAACTTGAGTTTAACAACTCTTCAACTTGACTCTTTTACATGGAAATTCAAATTTCTTCATGGTGGATGGTGTTACACGTGCCAATGCACTAGATCAATACATTTACGTCATTTTCAATACCAGGAATATTTTTTGTTTCTAGCTCATAGGAATTTTATGTTCAACCTAATTGACTTGAGACTTTAGTTACAACTCACCCTTGACTTAACAATGCATGTGAAATAATTCAACATGCACATGACATGCATGCATGACATGCATGCATGAAATGCATGTCATTCATGCAACATGAAACTATGAAACTTTATGCAACTATGCAACTTATGCAACTTTATGCAACTATGTGCAACTATGAAACTTATGCAACTTTATGCAACTATGCAAATTTATGCAACTCAACTTTTACAAATCGTCATTTACAAAAATATTCCCATCCATGAATCTCTCCATTAGTGTTAGAAATTATCCTACTACTCAATGAGTCACAAGCGACCTCCCCTAGCCATCCTCAAAATACAAAGCATAATGCATCATCCACCCACTAACTCAATCCTCTTACTCAGGCACTATCCCTCCACCTTATATGTCCCTAACCTTTAGACTTGGTTCATCACAATATTTAATTCCCCTTTCCCCTAAAGAGACATCTTTGGGTACACTACCTCTCCCCGTACCAACAACCCAATCATAAAATAGATGTCTTGTATTTGTATCTCCAAACACTACCCTTCAAAGTCAAAATAGTTGTCAATATTCCACGTCCCTATGATGTGTTCTAGAATCTAAGGTTAGTGTGAATATAAAATAAATTTAGGAGTTTGCATCAAAAAAATAAATTATGTACCTCATCTACATCACTAGCCACTAACTACCATAAAACCTCATGCTCCTTCTCTCACCACTTATAAGCAATAAAACCTATAAACATCAAAATAACAAAACTTGTCAATATTGTTAAAGCTACTTCATAATTGTTGAAGTTGTTTTCATGCATTTATGCACAATTATTTCTTTAATACCTATGTGGTTCATTAGGACCCCCAACATGTAGTTTTATAGGCCCAAAATCCATCAAAATTGAAATTTGGATAGACAAAATTGTAGATCAAGAGAAATGCACTAACCTAGCACATGTGAAATCAAAATTAGATGATCCAACTTACCTATTGTTAACCTTTGAATATTTTTCAAGTTCAATCATGTTTTGGTGAGTGGATTTACCCCTATAAGCTCCCTTTTTCGCCCTAATTGAATGGTAATGCACCTCTTTACATGGGTTTCCCTAGTTTAACATGTTTTGCATGTTGGCACCCATGTCATTTTTCCCCACAAAAATGGGAGTCCTTGTAGTCTATGGTTTCATAATGAGCCTCATACCTTTCTCTTAATAGTTGTAAACATTTTCCCAATGGAATCTCAAGCACTTACACTTTGGTTTTTTTCCTCCTTTGGACTCAGGATGATGAACCATTGGTTCACCACATTTCCATGTTAAATATCCATCTGCAATCAAGCCTCCATCATTCACCCCATCCAAGGAGATTCACCCTTGGTAGAGACCCCCATTTGTTTTCATATTCCCTATTCACAATTTAGAATCATTTTTGTTCCACTATTTTCATCCACTTTCACAAATGAAGGTGTTTACACCAAAGACATCACTAATAATCTTATACAAACACAATGAACCACATGAATCATAAAATAATGAGAAATTCCTAAGTTATCTAAGTCAAATCGTTCAAATGACCAAATATATGACTCTGTGGCACATCAATTCATGGGCCATGCAGATTGTGTGCATAATCCTTTAATACTTTCACAAGGTTCCTATATGACATCAACATGATAAATTTTGCAATATCACAACTACCATGTTGCTTCCATGTAAACTTCCAACCTGGAATTGCTTAGTAGTGTTGGTTGTTTGGTTATCTTTGTGTGCAGGTTCACAAAATATGCTTCCTTTACTTGAATCCACCTTCACTAGATCTGCATCAATTGGCAGTTGACTAAGAAGATTATACAAAGGTTTTATTTTCCCTTCTCTTTAAATTTTTGTTGATTGCATTTTAAAGGATGTAATTGATTTAGCTTTTCTCACTCACATATTTTGTACTTTTTATTTTCCGTATGAACCAACAATTCCAACCTATTGACTAAGTACATTTAGTACACCCTTGCACCAAATCACACAGAACACCTCTTTTAGACATGTCACCTCTTTGTCCCTTTTTGTGCTTGTCCATTTAAAAGGAGTTGTTCTTTAACATGTTCCAAATCAATGCTACTAGGTGGGCATACTTTTTTACAAACCTTTAATAATATGCCATTAAGCCCAAAAATACTCTTTAGAGATATTTTTTTAATTTTAGCCACCATGTGATTGCATTGACTCAATTTGGATCAGCTTTGATTCTCTCCTTTGGAATTATGTGACCTGCATATTCAACTTCCTCTCTACTAAATGTAGACTTTGAAATTTTAGCATAAAATTGGTTTTATCCAAGAATGGATATTATAAACATATATATATAAATAATAATAGTAAAATATTATTATAACTATATATAACAAATACATTTATATATATATTTCAAATTTCCAATGTGTTTCCAACTATGCAAGTAATCATGTAGTGAGTCGGTCATTGAATTGCATAGGTTGGAAGTAATGACATGCATAGTAAATGTATTTCATATTTCATCAATCTAATATTTCTCACTTGCATGGTATTTATATCAATATTTTCTCTGTATAGCATTACTCATGCCATTTTATCTTTATATGACTATAGTGGTCCTCATCCACCTATTATAATGCCTCCTCAATCCTAACTTTAGTATGATGGGACTAGGGTTCAATAATTTTACCAAAGCGATCTCACAAAATGGTTACACATGAGCATTACTTCACCACATAGATATGATGGTAGAAAGTTTCAATTGAACTAGAAGATAGAAGCTCCCAGGTACATGGTGATGAATAGTTTTTTCCATGAGAACTTTATTTATGATTTTGTCGTAAATTTTGTAGATAATTTGGAGTGTGCATAAATTCAAATAAACGGGGAAGTTTATATAGAATCTGACATTGCAAAGGCTTCAATATATTCATAGCTTAGGACTTGCCTTTTAGATTTTTCTTACATGTTCAAAATTTAAAATTCAAAATTTGTAAATTTAAAAATTGATAACCTCATAATATGTTACAACTCATATTGTAACAGGTTCCACTTTGTGATCTTCATCACATTGATGGAAATTTGATGTTGGCTCCTTGGAGCTATTGAACCGACTTGGGGGGATTCACCTTTATGGAGCCCTTTATATTCATGGAAGCATATCATTTGATGTAGGTCTTTGGTTGGAGGAGTCTCACTTCTCCTTGTTTGAGACTTGACCAAGCCTTTATTCTAGAGAATTCATCTAGTCAGCATCTTGCACACTTGATCATGCATCTTGTGGACCACTTGCTATTTTGGGATATGGAGCACTCTCCATGTCAAGAATATTTTATTGTATTTGTATGCAAGCATCTTCGGGGGTGCACAATTGAGGCATTATTTTACTGTTTGATGGAGAACTTGACATGGTCAACCACTCATTTATAGGAGGCACCTCACCTTCATGTGTTATTTTTATAGAATCTTGCTTAACTACTACATTATTTTATTATTATTTGAATTTTCATGGAGTTAGTTAGCAAATATTGTGTTTTATTGTAACAAAGATGAATTTCCCTCTATATAAAGAGGATCTTCTCTCCTTTTCATGAAGGATTTGGCACTTGGAGATTTAGGAGCTTGAGAAGTGATGAAGTATCAAGCTTAGGAATTGAAGCTTGATGGAACTCCTTTGAAAAACCATTCTTGAATATCAATGGAAGATTGAGGTATTGATCCACTTTGATGCATGGTTATTTATGCCTTTCAATTTGTTATTCATGTTGTTGTAGATTTTTGTTGTTTCCATTCTTTTATAAAAGCTTAGTAATGAATTTATTCATCTAGGAGTAAATCAATTTGAGGAGGCTCTCCCTTTTGCTATAGTTGTTGTTTTATTTGTGCCCGTGTCCTCCTTTTTCTATCAACTAAGTTGCATATTTGGAATCAAATTACATCCATAAAACAACACCTTTATAATTTTATTTATGAGTGACAATCTTATCCCCCAAGACTAGTTTTCTACAACATATTTCCAGCAAATACTTAAGGTTTAAATGTATCAAATTATGACCTTTCTACCTTAAGTGCATAGATTAAATATGAATGTATCAAATTAATAGTTATTTTATTTACTCATTTTTATAATATGGTTAAAAATCATCTTCTATCATATGACCTTCTTCAAAGTAGTTGTTTGTGACACACTCTCTTATTTATCCAATGCCTTATGACTCCATTAGTTCGTGAATGATAGGAACTATTTCCCTTCCATCTCTTTTTATCATTTGTGTGTCCTTCATTTTCATATATTTTCCTCATATTGAAATTGTCCAAGTACTACTAATGTAGTTACATATCAGGGTAATTACAGAGTGAATGGTGCAAATGATGATAGAAGACCTGATAGAAATATGTGGGGAGTCCAAATTTGTTTTTAATTTTTTTTGAAATCAATACAGTGTTGTCGGATATCCAACCCCGTGAACTATGCGTCTGACGACAATGCCATAGGTCTAACGCCCTATGGAGTAGGATATATGACTTCCCAAGGGACATGATGGTCCCACTCCATGAAGTTTGTATCCGACAGCTAGACCATAGGTTCGACTCCCTTATGAAGTCAGATATCCAACCCCTATGGGGAAGAATGATATGATGTAAGAGGAATTCGAATAACTGACAACTATTATTATGTGTCGACTAACCAACCACGTCCCATTGATGCTTAAACAAAAAAATTTACATCGAATTTTAGATGCGTAACTATCAAATTTTAGACACGTAACTGTCGAATTTAAGACAAATTAGCGATCAGATTTTGGGTTCAAATGTAGTTGTGTATGGAAAATTTATATTATGGAACCTTTCACTGTACTCTTCAAAAGCGTACTTTTATATTTTACTTTTAAATAAAAATTAAGACAGATCAATGGTGTCAATCTAAATGTGTTTAAAATCTGCAACTTTTTTAGATTGGTCAAATTCAAAAAATGTAGTAATTATAATATCCATCTATTGTATTCAAAACTATAGTCATACTTTAATAAAGTCTATTTAGATTGTTGCAGCATATTTCATTTTTCATAATAAAAAGTTTAATAATGAGTAAATTGGTGTCAAAAAACATAACTCATTATCAGTGCCTTCATTTTTAAGGAACATACTATCAAACAATCACTAAAATGACATATCAAATGTCGATAAAAAAATTTCAAAAAATAATCAATAGAAAAATAAAAAAAATTCATGACAAGTTTTGTTTTTACTATAAAATGAAATTTTAAATAAAAAAAAATACTTATGTTTACCAGAAGTTGAAAAGCTTATGAAAATATATTTTATTTTCTCAAAAAACAGGGAAAATAGACACCTAAATTCATGATTTTACCCTTGAACTATATGTAAGTTTAACTAATATGTATTGGTTAATGTGTGTCATGTAGAGCCACAAAATGAGGAAGCTCGATAAGATTTGTTGTGATCTAATTGTAGAAGAGTGAAAAATCTTGATGAAAAATTTGCAAAAGGATGAATCAGGTGAATGAAAAAATACTATTCAATATGAGTTCTTTTTTTTTAATTTTCATTTATAATATAATTAATAAGAATAGATAACATGTTCCAAACAATCTCTTAATTCACATATGTTTAATGTTCTAGATGGACCAACAACGAAGGAACATAATGTTGTCTTAAGAAAATAAAAATTATAGAAGATGTAAATGAAGATGAATTGGTCCTTAACTCATCTGGAGTGGTGTTGGAGATAAATGAAAGGGGAGGGGGAACTTTTACAAATCTATGAGGAATATAGTGGAACAAACGTTCAAACGTACTTTTCACTTACAATATAGAAATCAATCCAATGATTCCAAGAACAAGGTTATATCTAAACTACATGAAGTGTTTCCAGAGCTATGGTCAATGAACCCTATGAGACTTGCAATAACAAAAACATACAACAACATAAAAGAATCATTCAAAAAGTAATATTTCTAAAACTGTTTTTCTAGAATATGTATATATTACTACAAAACATTCCTTTATCAATATCAATTTTGTTATATTTAGTTTTCATATATCAATATAAAAATCATGTATTGTCATGCTACGTTTTTCAGGAAGATTATGAAAATCTCAAAGGATCAACGAGATGATATCCAAAATATGCCTATAGGAATGTCCAAAAAAGTGTACAAGGAGATGGTCAAAGAATTTGACATAATTGCATCGCATGAGGAGCCATCTCAACAACAATGTGCTTCAAATGTATGGAATCATTGAATTTTTCTATTAGGTACATATAAATACATAATTTAGCATTAAATATTATTTTTCAAGTATTTTCTTACAGAAAAGAAAACAAAATGGAACCCATTCAACACATAAAAAATGATGACAAGGAAGAAAAGGGTTGATAACAAAGTTTGTGAGTAATTGTTATTTCAGTATAACAACTTAAGTTTTCATTTTTGTATGTTTTAAGTTGTTTTACAACAGGTGCTTAGATACAAAGAAGAGCCATCGGAAGAATTGATTGACATTGGGTTAAGTATGGGTTGTGAGTATATGTTGGCATATAAAAAATTAATTATGGAATTTGTAAGTATCTATGTTGTTTTAATTCTCTCATTTTATTATTAATGTGACAAAAAAAATCTTTATATTAAATTTATGATTTATTATGGGGTATAAAACTTGTAGGAAACAAAGTATGTAAATGTGTCAATTAGAAGATTTGTTGACAGAAGGCATGAGATTTGGTTTTGAAACAATGTGTATCATTCAAGACTCAATTCTCTCTATGGTATGTCGCTTTTCAATTTACATTCATGTATATTATTTATTTCAATTTTCATTATTATCACCAATGTAGATACACTCATTACACTTTATTTTTAGTTTTGTAGATGGAATTTGAAGAACAAGAAAACAATCGAGGAAATCAACAAATTATTCACCGAAATAACCCAATTCATGGAAGTAGCTTGAGCACTGACAACAGTTCCAGTGAAGAATGTTGATCAATATATTTGGATATCAATGCAAGCTATTGTATTTTTTGAAATAATTGTCTGTGAAAATCAGACATTTTGTTTAATGTGATGGACATAGTGTCCCAATTGAAAGACAAGGGGTTACCAATAAGTGCCCCATTTTGTATGACAAAGAGCCTCTTATTCATATATAATCAAATACATTTTATTTCATTCTATTGTGTTGTCCAATATCATTGTGAAATGTTACATCGTTGATTAAATATATGGATGATTAAATATTATAATGAAGAGATGTGAAATTTGATGTTATAAAAAATTAATCCAAACATCATATCCAAATGCACTACTCAAAATTTAATTTATATGAATACTATTATAAGATATATGTCAAATTTTTTATGAACAATGGAATTAAAAAATAACAATAATTGCACCATCACAGGTCGATGTTTTTAAAAAGAGAAAATGAACATCGGTGCGTTTAATGCTAAAAAGCATCAGTGTTGTAATAAAATGCACATCGGTGTTGTAATACAATGAACCAAAACCAATAGTAATACTATTTTAACAACAACAATTATAATAATAAAAATCGGTCTTCCGATGTGTTTAATTAAAACAACGCACCGATGCTTCTGTATTAGAATTCCGCATCACTGCATTCTAAATTTCATGCACCAATCGGGTTTGTCTTGTAACACACCAGTGAATGGTATCATAGATGCAATCGATGCATTGTTATTATCAAAGCACTAGTGCATTATTATTTAGAAGAGCATTGGTGCTCCAATATTTGTTTACTTCCCCGGTGATTTCGGTGAAATGTAAGCATCGGTGCTTTAAGTTTGAGAATGCACCAGTGCATATACACCATGAAGCACATTGCCTAGAAAAAAATCCTCTAAAACCACAAACTGCCCAATTTTTTTTTAGTTATAATGAAGTTCCGTTATAATCTCCGCAAAAATATCTGCTACAAAAAATAGATGTTTTAGCGAAGGATTTTTTGACAATTTTTGTCAATTTTGTAACATTACAAACCTCTGTTATAACCTCCTCTACAAGGTATTTTCCTTTTAGTGTTATTAATGTATTCCAACTCAACTTCGATCTGGAAAATATCAACATTCAACACCTTCCTTCTATCCTTATCCCATGCTACAAAAACCCGCTTAAGAGCTTGTAATGAGGCTATGAATTGTGAGCTAGTAGTCTCATTAGAATATGATGAATATAGGTTCTAATTGGCCTTGACTAATTCCTTGAATTTCTCCAAGTCTTCTCAACCATAGTTGTATCTAAATGAAGACCCTAGCTTCCCCAAGGATCTGTCAATTTCAAGATAAACTGAGAAGTAGTCAGAGCACTTTATTTTTCCAACCCATGATCAGACCACTCTAACACTCTAAATGATATTATGATGGATTAAAAATCAATCCATTCTTTTAGAAATACCATATGGTGCATTTCGGTTATTGTACCAAGTGGGCAACAATAATATGGTTTCTGCATCCACCAAACTTGCCAATTCAAATTTATTGAGGAAGAAGTTAGCGAGAACATCCTCCCTAGAACAAGAGACCAATATTTTATCCCTACTAGTGGTAAGGTTCAAATCACCTTCTGTAATTAAAGAGTCAGACTGTATACAATAGGAGTCCAACATCTGATTCCAATAGGCTTCACAACCAACATAAGGCCCATAAATATTGAGGAAAGAGAAATAAAAGTCCATCTCCTAGCTGCACAGTTCAATAAATAAAGTAGGCTACGAAGAAAAGTAATTTAGTAGAATAAAATTTGCATTGAATCCCATTATGAATCCTCTAGAGAGTCCCAAAGAATCAATCCCCCAAAAGGACCACCCCAGGAGCAACTTGAACAACTCATCTGTGATTGGATTACAGGGAACCATAAACTCTTGAACAAAGATCACGTTAAATTGGCCTCATAGAGGCTGAGTTAAAGTAAATAAATCTTGTTGGTAGTGCTCAATGTCCAAGGAAGGAATTTAGAGACACTATAGAGTGTTATCATATCTTTTACAACATTGGGTTGTATGGGCATAAGATCTGAGTGTGGAATTGTCTTACTAGACTAAGTTGAATGAGGTTATGTATTTTCTAAGAAAATGATGAGTAAATTCCATAATTGGATAAATATTAAAGGTAGCTTGAGATAAAGGTGTCAATTGGGTCTAGTTTGGGTGATGGAGAGGAGGAGTGTTATCCTCGCTACCCAGGTTCAATTCTTGCAAGTAATGTGTTGAGCTCTTAATGAGTGTATTATTGAAAAAAGCCTCAAGCTTCTACAACATCTAGTTTTCCTTTGGTATCATCCTCAAAATGAGGAGAAGTGCTTGACAGGTTTCCCAAGGAAATGCATTACATGGAAAAAAAAGAACAAGATAAAGGCAAGGATGTATAATTTAGGAAGTAGTTAGGATAGCATGAAATTTACAAATTTATGACAAATAATGAAGCACCAAAAGTTGGGCATTGCCAATTTAAGTTAGTGAGGGAGGCTTTCTCACACTAAACATTATTTTTGTCTATAGAAGAGTTATACACTTTCAAAAGTAGAAACCATATGTTTATGTGTACAAACCATGTGTTTCTACTTGGGTGACAAAATCATAATGGATGTTCTACTGCAAGATTGGTGGTAAGCTCAAGGAGTAGATCAACTTTGTTATAAAAATCCATGCTATGTAGAGGAATTTGAAGGGATAGTTCCCTAACTCATCTCTTTCTATGTTGCTATATTTCTCTGGATTGAGAAGGATGCTATGTAAAAATAATTAAGGAATAATATTGTTGATAAATGCTAGAGAGAAAAACTTTTTCATTTTTATTATTTTCAATGTACAATGTTTACATGTTACATTGATTGGTCCTCAACCATTCATCATATGTAGAGATATACATTTCTAATTAGTGGGTAAAAAATGTGGTGTTACAATCCCCTCCCCCTTGTTTTTTCACTGTCCTTAGTGCACATCAACATATAGGTGTGTATACACACACACACACATAAAAACTTTAACATCACAATACTCAATAATTTTGTAGTTTAATTACTTCTACAAAAATTCCAACCAACAAACTCACATTCTCCTCGGCCTGCACTACCCAAGTAAGTGGACCCCCCTTCTCAACTCCACAATCACTCACATTATCCTCGTTCCCTTCTAGGGCTCCAACATAGGCTATATAGGAAGACTTTGAGTTGTGGCTCTAGGAACTCCAGCTGCACTAATGGAGTCTTCAATCATTTATATATAAATGTACATATATATCTCCTCAAAATATGCAAAAAGATGGAGGTACTCCTCCTACATTTTCTCCTCGTGCTCCCATGTGGTGTCTTCATAATCGTAGTAAGTCCAATGGACCTTTAATAGGTCGATGGTTTGGTTCCTGAGATTGAATTTCCTACCCAATATGCACATTAACTATACCTAGAAGTCACCCTCGTGCTCCACCTAGATCACAATCCAATGAATCATGTGGTTAGGATTAGGCACACAATTTTTCATTAAAGATGCATGAAACACATTATAAATACACATGGATGCAGGAAATAAAAACATGTATGCAAAATGATCGATTATCTCTAGAATCTCAAACCACAATATCTCACTACCAAATTTGGGCAACTTTCCAATTTCACCGAGCTCCCTTTAGCCTTTATTTTTAGAAACACGTCCTCACCCACTCTGAATTCTTTGTGAATCCTTCCTTTATTTGCCTACATTTTGTGCCTTTCTATGTAGTATTTAAGTTTTTCTTTATCATTACCATCTTCTCTTCTCTCCCTTCGAGAATCTCTAGCCCAATAATGACTATGTATGTTGGGTTATCCTAGCTCACTAGCTTATTGCATTTATTTTCCATATATGTAACATCCCCACTATATTCCTTAGTTTTATTAATGCATAATGTAGATATGAATGTGGCTCTGGCCAAGCGATGTAATATCCAAAATGTATTTTTTGAATTTTTAATAAATATAATGGGATACTAGATATTGGAAATATGGACAAAGATGGGGGTTGATTTACCCACAAGAGAGAAGGAATTCCAATGGGGAAATGGTTTATGGGTATTAATTAAACTCAATTGAGAGGGGTGTATGGTTTATGGGTATTAATTAAACTCAATTATAGGTATTTATATTTGAGTGTATGAGAGCCCAATCATTAAAATCATGTAAGAGGGGTGTGAGAGTCACATCCTATAGTTATTGGAAGCATGGGGATACAGTACACTCAACATTGGATAGAGTGAGAAGTCAATTTTCTTGGGAAAATGGAGGAAATTTGTATGGGGGAATTAAGCATATTTTCACATTCAGTTTTGGACATGAATAACTAGAGAGAGTAGGGAAAAATAGCATCATAGCTAGATCAATAAGGATGGGAAAATTATGGAGCATGCTAGAGTGTTCTAGAGATGAATATTGAAGAGTCGGGTTGTTAGGCATGAAGAGTGAACTATCGTGGGATTCGCACTGTAATATCAAGTGTTGTTGTTGGTTGCTAGTATTTTTCCTCAGAGTGAGTTCCTTTGAGTTCCCAGCAGAGAGATTCATAGTTTCCTAAGCTAGAGAGACTATGATAAACAAATGGGATGCCTGGTGGATTAAGAGCAGTGAAGGGGTACATTCCTTGGGTTGGGCAGGTCAAGAGAAAGAGAGATTGAGGAAATTCAGGATAATTGTAGGATAATACCAGTGGGTTGTGGGTTATTGAGCTACAAGTGGACTATGAAAGATCTCTTGTGGATTCCCAGCCCCAGCTCGGGGGTGACTTGTTGTTGAGATCTGGAACAACAATTCTATGGTTGGGTGGAATTTCCTTCCCAAGCAGCTGATTGCATAAGTATTTTAAAATATAAGTGTTTATCTACTTTTTGAGTTATTTCATGAGTTCAATTTTCATTTTTAACTCTGTGTATGTGAATGGTTTATTTGTTGTTGTGAATGAGTTTATTAGTTACATCCATGTTCATTTAAAATGTTGTAGATGTATTTCATTATGGGTATCAAAATCTATTTAAATATGTGTATAAATCATAGCTATTAAGCTATAGGATTGAATCATAAGAAAATTTACGATTTTATGTGTACTTTCTGCAAGTAATATTCCTCGGTTAAGATAGGGGACATTACTACAATATAAGACTTCAAACATGTTCATATTCAATGATGCATGGTACCCATTGTGATAAGAAAACTCAACCAAATGAAGATAGTCTTCCCACCTGGAAGGCTTGTCTATAACATACATCCTAATAAAATATTAAATTATTTGGTTGATCCTCTTTGACTACCAATCTGAAAATACATGATATGTTGTGGTGAAATTTAGATTTTTCCGAAATCCTTTAAACAACCCTTTCAAAAAATTGGAAGTGAACTTGGGATCTTTGCTAGACATTATTTCATTAGGCACACCATGTAGATTGGTAATTTATTTCATGCAAATATCTACAATGTTGGATTCCTTATGAACAATATTGAATGGAATAAAATGTGTAGTCTTTGTAAGCTTGTCCACCACTAACATGATGGAATCATGTTGCCTTGCTACTCTGGATAGTTTAACGATGAAATCTATAGTAACTACTTCCCATTTCCATTTAGGAGTAGTCAATGGTTGTAGCAACCCTGTTGGATGTCTATTCTTAGCCTTTAGTTTTTGACATCCCATGCATCTACCTATATTCTTCATTCTAGGCCAAAAATATTGACCTCTTGCAGTTGCAATAGTTTTATGGTACCCCAAATGTTTAGCATATGGCACATTGTACATATCTTTTAGAACTAGATTTCTCAATTCCCAAGAATAAAGGAGTTAAACTTTTTTCATGTATAAGAGGAGTCCATCCTGTAATATTTAAATCTTAGCTATATATTATCTTGTTCTAATCCTTTTTTAGCTTGCATATAATGTTGGTCTAATGCTAAAACTTCCAATTTTTTTCTTTTAAAATGTTAATTGTACATGCTAATGGTGGTAACATGCATTTCATGTACCCTCCCATTGAGTGCATCAACCAATTTATTCTCTTTTCCCTTGATATGATTGATTTCAAAGTCATATTCATTGAGAAATTTCAAACACCTAATTTGTCTAGCATTTAATGTTGGATAATCAAATTAGTATTTCATACCACTATGGTTTGTCCTCAACTCGAATTTTTGGCCCATGAGATATTTCCTTCATATTTTTAGTGCATGAACAATAGCTACAAGCTCCAAGTCATGGGTAGCATAATTCCTTTCATGCTATTTGAGTTTCCTAGATTCATAGTAAATGACATGCCCATTTTAGGTAAGGAATCCACCAAATCTTTCTTTACATGCATTTTTGCACATGAAAAATCCTCTTTTGGATTTACAATCTGTAAAATAGATGCACTAGTTAATAAATCTTTCAAGTGTTAGAAACTCTCTTCACACTTGGTAGTCCATTCAAATTTTATTCGTTTCTTTTGCAATGACTTGATTGGGTGTGAAATCTTGGAGAAACCTTATATAAATATCCCGTAGTATACATTTAATCCCATAAAATATCTGGCCTTTGTAATATTCTTTGGTCTAGGTCACCCTTTGATTTCCTCAATCTTTCCGAGGTCCACTGCTATGCCCTCCTCTGACGCAACGTGACCCAGATAGTGGATTTTCCTCTGATAGAAAGTGCACTTTCTTAACTTGGCATACAATTGGTGCTCCCTCAGCACCTGTAGAATTATCCTCAAATGTTGCTCATGCTCCTTCTCTTTCTTGGAGTAGATAAGAATATTATCCAAGAAGACAATAACAAATGTGTCTAGATAATTTCTAAACACTCCATTCATCATGCACATAAAAGTAGTTGGTGCATTTGTCAACCCAAATGGCATTGCTAAAAACTCATAATGGCCATACCTTTACCAAAAGGTTGTCTTGCTAATATCTTCTTCTCTAATTCTCACTTGATGTTAACTTGACCTCATGTCAATCTTGGAAAATATCCTTATTCCTTTCAACTAATAAAAAAATGTCATCAATCATTGGAAGAGGGTACTTGTTCTTTATAGTAACCTTGTTCAATTGTATGAATTCAATACACAACCTCAAAGTCCAATAATTTTTCTTCACAAAAATCACTAGGGCACCCCAAGCTGAAACACTTGGGCATATGTACCCCTTATTCAACAACTCTTCTAACTAGATCTGCAATTATTTCAGCTTCAGCATGCTCATTCTATAGCCTAGTGTCTTGGACACTAGGGAAACTCCAGGCATCAATTCAATAGAGAAGTCAATGTCCCTCTTTGGTGGAAATCCTGGAATTCCCCAAACACATCTTCATTGTCTTTCATAATTGAATAATCTTATAGATTTGGCACTTTATCCTTGGTTGGCTCTTCCATATGTGTTGCATATATTTAACACCATTTTCTAAAATTCTTTTCAGTTACAATGCTATAATCTCTTTGATGAATATATGTCTTGGAATGCCTTGAAGTGTTCTTAAATTCATTTTCTCATTAAGGCATGTAAAATCCTTGTTATAACAAACTAGGATAGAATGATGTTTGTCCAACCAATCCATAGCAATCAAACAATCATATGACACAAATGGTATGATGTTCAAATCTTCCATATTGACGACTCCATTCTTGTTCACTCAATAATCCCTAATCAACTCATTGATTATTCTCTTGGATCCAGTGGCTAGCTAAACCAACCAAGACTTTTCATGCTTACATCTCTTCAATTTAAACCTTTCAACAAGATTAGGATCTATATAGATATGACTAGTTCTAGAATCAATCAAAATATAATCAATTAGAATCAATTTTATCTCATCACCAAACTACAAAATTTTCTCATTGTCGACTACAAAATTTATCTCATCGATGACCTCGAATAACTTTTACATTGGCGATCACAATAATTTTTCATTGTTGAACGAAATCTAACTTAGATTTTTTTACCAAATCCTAGATGAATCTGGAACATTGATCTCAAGATTAAATGTGATCTAGTTCATTGATGGGTATATTTAATTTTCAAAGGAAAATTTATACAAGGCCTCCATGAAAGCTCTGAAATTAGCTTCTCATGGCTGATTTTGATCCTATGCTTTCCATTTAACCTCTCTGTGTTGAATGTGCATTGAATTTCATCCAAAAATTGGGAATTTTCTCCAACTTTACCATTTTCCCCAAATTCAATGCAAATTGAAACTCTGCAACAACAAATTTTTCAAATTTGTGTTGATCTTAGGCCCATAAAAGTCCAATGTTGAAAATTTTTCTTTGAAACCAATATGTAATGTACCCAAATCCCATGTTGATCCACATTACTAAATCAAATCAACATAACATAATTCTAATACCATTTTAATATGAACATGCATATGCATAACATGACAAAAAAGACTCATGCAACTAGCATTTATCTCTAAAATTATAAATGTAGACTATTACTCAACATAGCAACATTTAAACACAATGCAATATTAACATAGAAAATAAGAACAATGACTAGAACACGCATCTTTATGAACAATTTACACAACTGATTGTAGATGTTGGTTGTTCCACCCAACTATAAGCATTTTTGCACCAATTCTCTCTACAACATGCCACCCCTGAAATGGGGCTATGATTCCACAATGACAAACAGGCTTATATGGATAGCTATAGTCTACACAAACATCCCAATACCAAGTAATTTCACAGTGACACAAATTCTACAACAATTCAAACCACCCATCTCTCTTTCCTGTTAGTCTGCACAACCCAAGGGATATAATTTTATTTTGTACACCACAGTCCCTCAGAAACTCCTCATCCCCTCCAGGGCTCCAACATAGACCAACTAGAAATCTCTCAAGTGTGGACTCTAGGAAATCTAGTTATAATAAGAATGCTCACAACAACATTCTCCCATGCTCTTGGATAATTTCTCAACAAGAACTTCTCACGGGAATGACGACCTAGTTCTCAACATAAATCCTAGATCAAGTCGGCTATTTTTACACACATTATGGTTACTACTTCTTTTCTAGCACCCAATTTTGTTTTTCCTCTCTTCTTCATGTCCCAAAAATCAACGCTCTCCCTTATTCAAATTTCCCTTCATTTTTTCCCCATGCATGTTTGACTCTCACAATTAATTGTACTCATCCCATGTTGTCATAAATAGGTGAGATGAATATTTCACCCACCTCTTTCATGCATTCAATTATACAATTCCCATCATAAGTGTACTTAACCCATGCTTCAATAACTAGGTGACATGACTATCCTACCAACCTCTCAAATGCATTCAATGATTGGTTGTAATAAGTCAAAGGAGGTCAATATTTAATAACAAAATTATTTATGGAGGTGGCCTAGGATTCTACACATCTGGAGTTTCCTCAAATCCCCTTTAGCCTCCTCTCTTGTGGAATCATAGCCCCCCATGAATTTTTCCTTATTCGTCTACATCCGATGGTGTATTTCATTTTTATTATTTTCAATGTACAATGTTTACATATTACATCGCTTAGCCCTGTACCATTCTTCATATATACAAATATACATTTTTAATTCAAGAGTCAAACCTGGAGAGTTACAAATATCATTTCTACAAGATCCATAATTTAATGAATTGATAGTTTAGAACACAAAACAAGATGCTTGTGTATGTTTTTCAACTCACGATATGTTTAATTAATACTAGATAGTACATAGGATAGTAAAGTATCAATGTTTATCATCCTCAAAATTCACTTTGATGACATAGCACACAAGGCCACGATTTTGTGTGTATGTTATTCATGTTTGATACATTGATGCAATAATACACACCACCATTATTCTCTAACTATGTTCCTATTTAGAGTGCTACTTAACCTAACCTTGCCTAACAAATGTCTATATAACAACATTATTTATCTAATCATAAATATATAATATTAATATTGTTATTGAGTTTCTCACTTTGGTAAAATTCGGGAATGTCAATACAGCCACTTCGGGAAGACCACCTCTTTGGCTTGCAGACTGGTGGAAAGATTTTGGTTTAAACAAAGGAGCAATTGATCCAAGAATTCTAAATTCCATATCTCCTTTACAATCAATCTAGAATCTTTTTGAAATTGGACCAAACGAAGGAGAACTATTATGCCTTTTTATATTAAATCATTTCCAATGGGCAGTAAAGGTAAAAACCATTGTTCAAATTCTGAATGGCCAACCATTCATTGCAAGAAAGATATATACCAAAGAATGGGATACGTTAAATTATCCTCAAAGATTCTCAACCCATATTGAAAATGATTAAAATTGGATAGAGTCTTACTGGCCGACCATGGTGTCTGTCGGTTTCCGTGGGTTGATGATACCAACCTCCACATTGTAATCCATGTCTATTTGTGTCTAAATGGCCGACAATGGAGCCATTCGGGTTTACTGGGTTGCCGTGACCAATATCCACTTTGTAATAATGAATACCTTAGTGTAATAATAGGTATCTTGGAAACTTGGAGCACTTCTCCAACTTCTGGCATGGTTTGACCTGCATTTCCAAGATTCCTCTATACATGTCATCTTATGTTTGTCTTCTGGCCGGGGAATCTTGCACGACTACCCCATCAGATCTACTATTGAATCTACTTTTCTTAGTGGAGAATAAAGGCTTTGATTTGGTCGGAAGAATCTTTCACGATTGCTACTGCCAAATCCATAAACCAGATTTAGTGGAAAACATGTAGGGTCCGAAGTCATATCGAGTCTCATCATTGAAATGATTCCCTTCTCCTCGAATTTGTATATAAGGAGATGAGGAGCTCATTCTCGAGGAGGAATTTTTTGGAGTTCAAGTCTTTGAGTCTGTAAGTTGTTGGAGTCAAAGGCTTCCTCTGACGGAGAATGAAGCTTGAAGATTGTTGCTTGTATCATGCGTCTGTCTCCTTCTGCTACTTGACTTTCTGCTTCTTGCTACTCTCTGTAGAACCAATCCAGCTCTCCTAGCGAACCCCAAGCAAATCCTTATGCGAACCCCACCTCTAGCCTTATGTGAACCTTCCCGTAACTCCTTATGTGAACCTTCCAGTAACTCCTAGCGAACCTTCGAACAACCCAACACCTAAAACTGCCCTTAGCGGCCACCTGCCTAGCAGGACTTACTATGGGTTTTATTCAAGACCTAAGAGAACCTCGGCACAACTACCTTCCGAGAACCTTATCTCCAGGGTGAGAGAACTTTATCTATCTTCTCGAGAGAACTTCAGCACAGAATCATTCAAGGAACACAGATTGCAATTGCAGGCAAGTAGAAATGAGAATCATAACACACGCACAATAAAGAAACAATATTCAAAGAACATAATACGCTTGCGGAAGTCTTTATATTAATAACAGAGAGCTTGAAGCTCTGATGCCAGGGTATACAATAATGA
>JASDQU010102280.1:73309-87958 GCA_032191745.1 Picea mariana
TTGTTTCCATTCTTTTATAAAAGCTTAGTAATGAATTTATTCATCTAGGAGTAAATCAATTTGAGGAGGCTCTCCCTTTTGCTATAGTTGTTGTTTTATTTGTGCCCGTGTCCTCCTTTTTCTATCAACTAAGTTGCATATTTGGAATCAAATTACATCCATAAAACAACACCTTTATAATTTTATTTATGAGTGACAATCTTATCCCCCAAGACTAGTTTTCTACAACATATTTCCAGCAAATACTTAAGGTTTAAATGTATCAAATTATGACCTTTCTACCTTAAGTGCATAGATTAAATATGAATGTATCAAATTAATAGTTATTTTATTTACTCATTTTTATAATATGGTTAAAAATCATCTTCTATCATATGACCTTCTTCAAAGTAGTTGTTTGTGACACACTCTCTTATTTATCCAATGCCTTATGACTCCATTAGTTCGTGAATGATAGGAACTATTTCCCTTCCATCTCTTTTTATCATTTGTGTGTCCTTCATTTTCATATATTTTCCTCATATTGAAATTGTCCAAGTACTACTAATGTAGTTACATATCAGGGTAATTACAGAGTGAATGGTGCAAATGATGATAGAAGACCTGATAGAAATATGTGGGGAGTCCAAATTTGTTTTTAATTTTTTTTGAAATCAATACAGTGTTGTCGGATATCCAACCCCGTGAACTATGCGTCTGACGACAATGCCATAGGTCTAACGCCCTATGGAGTAGGATATATGACTTCCCAAGGGACATGATGGTCCCACTCCATGAAGTTTGTATCCGACAGCTAGACCATAGGTTCGACTCCCTTATGAAGTCAGATATCCAACCCCTATGGGGAAGAATGATATGATGTAAGAGGAATTCGAATAACTGACAACTATTATTATGTGTCGACTAACCAACCACGTCCCATTGATGCTTAAACAAAAAAATTTACATCGAATTTTAGATGCGTAACTATCAAATTTTAGACACGTAACTGTCGAATTTAAGACAAATTAGCGATCAGATTTTGGGTTCAAATGTAGTTGTGTATGGAAAATTTATATTATGGAACCTTTCACTGTACTCTTCAAAAGCGTACTTTTATATTTTACTTTTAAATAAAAATTAAGACAGATCAATGGTGTCAATCTAAATGTGTTTAAAATCTGCAACTTTTTTAGATTGGTCAAATTCAAAAAATGTAGTAATTATAATATCCATCTATTGTATTCAAAACTATAGTCATACTTTAATAAAGTCTATTTAGATTGTTGCAGCATATTTCATTTTTCATAATAAAAAGTTTAATAATGAGTAAATTGGTGTCAAAAAACATAACTCATTATCAGTGCCTTCATTTTTAAGGAACATACTATCAAACAATCACTAAAATGACATATCAAATGTCGATAAAAAAATTTCAAAAAATAATCAATAGAAAAATAAAAAAAATTCATGACAAGTTTTGTTTTTACTATAAAATGAAATTTTAAATAAAAAAAAATACTTATGTTTACCAGAAGTTGAAAAGCTTATGAAAATATATTTTATTTTCTCAAAAAACAGGGAAAATAGACACCTAAATTCATGATTTTACCCTTGAACTATATGTAAGTTTAACTAATATGTATTGGTTAATGTGTGTCATGTAGAGCCACAAAATGAGGAAGCTCGATAAGATTTGTTGTGATCTAATTGTAGAAGAGTGAAAAATCTTGATGAAAAATTTGCAAAAGGATGAATCAGGTGAATGAAAAAATACTATTCAATATGAGTTCTTTTTTTTTAATTTTCATTTATAATATAATTAATAAGAATAGATAACATGTTCCAAACAATCTCTTAATTCACATATGTTTAATGTTCTAGATGGACCAACAACGAAGGAACATAATGTTGTCTTAAGAAAATAAAAATTATAGAAGATGTAAATGAAGATGAATTGGTCCTTAACTCATCTGGAGTGGTGTTGGAGATAAATGAAAGGGGAGGGGGAACTTTTACAAATCTATGAGGAATATAGTGGAACAAACGTTCAAACGTACTTTTCACTTACAATATAGAAATCAATCCAATGATTCCAAGAACAAGGTTATATCTAAACTACATGAAGTGTTTCCAGAGCTATGGTCAATGAACCCTATGAGACTTGCAATAACAAAAACATACAACAACATAAAAGAATCATTCAAAAAGTAATATTTCTAAAACTGTTTTTCTAGAATATGTATATATTACTACAAAACATTCCTTTATCAATATCAATTTTGTTATATTTAGTTTTCATATATCAATATAAAAATCATGTATTGTCATGCTACGTTTTTCAGGAAGATTATGAAAATCTCAAAGGATCAACGAGATGATATCCAAAATATGCCTATAGGAATGTCCAAAAAAGTGTACAAGGAGATGGTCAAAGAATTTGACATAATTGCATCGCATGAGGAGCCATCTCAACAACAATGTGCTTCAAATGTATGGAATCATTGAATTTTTCTATTAGGTACATATAAATACATAATTTAGCATTAAATATTATTTTTCAAGTATTTTCTTACAGAAAAGAAAACAAAATGGAACCCATTCAACACATAAAAAATGATGACAAGGAAGAAAAGGGTTGATAACAAAGTTTGTGAGTAATTGTTATTTCAGTATAACAACTTAAGTTTTCATTTTTGTATGTTTTAAGTTGTTTTACAACAGGTGCTTAGATACAAAGAAGAGCCATCGGAAGAATTGATTGACATTGGGTTAAGTATGGGTTGTGAGTATATGTTGGCATATAAAAAATTAATTATGGAATTTGTAAGTATCTATGTTGTTTTAATTCTCTCATTTTATTATTAATGTGACAAAAAAAATCTTTATATTAAATTTATGATTTATTATGGGGTATAAAACTTGTAGGAAACAAAGTATGTAAATGTGTCAATTAGAAGATTTGTTGACAGAAGGCATGAGATTTGGTTTTGAAACAATGTGTATCATTCAAGACTCAATTCTCTCTATGGTATGTC
The DNA here is from genome assembly GCA_032191745.1 of Picea mariana. NCBI lineage: Eukaryota > Viridiplantae > Streptophyta > Pinopsida > Pinales > Pinaceae > Picea > Picea mariana. Next base: position 76,327 of record JASDQU010102280.1, read on the forward strand.
GCTTTTCAATTTACATTCATGTATATTATTTATTTCAATTTTCATTATTATCACCAATGTAGATACACTCATTACACTTTATTTTTAGTTTTGTAGATGGAATTTGAAGAACAAGAAAACAATCGAGGAAATCAACAAATTATTCACCGAAATAACCCAATTCATGGAAGTAGCTTGAGCACTGACAACAGTTCCAGTGAAGAATGTTGATCAATATATTTGGATATCAATGCAAGCTATTGTATTTTTTGAAATAATTGTCTGTGAAAATCAGACATTTTGTTTAATGTGATGGACATAGTGTCCCAATTGAAAGACAAGGGGTTACCAATAAGTGCCCCATTTTGTATGACAAAGAGCCTCTTATTCATATATAATCAAATACATTTTATTTCATTCTATTGTGTTGTCCAATATCATTGTGAAATGTTACATCGTTGATTAAATATATGGATGATTAAATATTATAATGAAGAGATGTGAAATTTGATGTTATAAAAAATTAATCCAAACATCATATCCAAATGCACTACTCAAAATTTAATTTATATGAATACTATTATAAGATATATGTCAAATTTTTTATGAACAATGGAATTAAAAAATAACAATAATTGCACCATCACAGGTCGATGTTTTTAAAAAGAGAAAATGAACATCGGTGCGTTTAATGCTAAAAAGCATCAGTGTTGTAATAAAATGCACATCGGTGTTGTAATACAATGAACCAAAACCAATAGTAATACTATTTTAACAACAACAATTATAATAATAAAAATCGGTCTTCCGATGTGTTTAATTAAAACAACGCACCGATGCTTCTGTATTAGAATTCCGCATCACTGCATTCTAAATTTCATGCACCAATCGGGTTTGTCTTGTAACACACCAGTGAATGGTATCATAGATGCAATCGATGCATTGTTATTATCAAAGCACTAGTGCATTATTATTTAGAAGAGCATTGGTGCTCCAATATTTGTTTACTTCCCCGGTGATTTCGGTGAAATGTAAGCATCGGTGCTTTAAGTTTGAGAATGCACCAGTGCATATACACCATGAAGCACATTGCCTAGAAAAAAATCCTCTAAAACCACAAACTGCCCAATTTTTTTTTAGTTATAATGAAGTTCCGTTATAATCTCCGCAAAAATATCTGCTACAAAAAATAGATGTTTTAGCGAAGGATTTTTTGACAATTTTTGTCAATTTTGTAACATTACAAACCTCTGTTATAACCTCCTCTACAAGGTATTTTCCTTTTAGTGTTATTAATGTATTCCAACTCAACTTCGATCTGGAAAATATCAACATTCAACACCTTCCTTCTATCCTTATCCCATGCTACAAAAACCCGCTTAAGAGCTTGTAATGAGGCTATGAATTGTGAGCTAGTAGTCTCATTAGAATATGATGAATATAGGTTCTAATTGGCCTTGACTAATTCCTTGAATTTCTCCAAGTCTTCTCAACCATAGTTGTATCTAAATGAAGACCCTAGCTTCCCCAAGGATCTGTCAATTTCAAGATAAACTGAGAAGTAGTCAGAGCACTTTATTTTTCCAACCCATGATCAGACCACTCTAACACTCTAAATGATATTATGATGGATTAAAAATCAATCCATTCTTTTAGAAATACCATATGGTGCATTTCGGTTATTGTACCAAGTGGGCAACAATAATATGGTTTCTGCATCCACCAAACTTGCCAATTCAAATTTATTGAGGAAGAAGTTAGCGAGAACATCCTCCCTAGAACAAGAGACCAATATTTTATCCCTACTAGTGGTAAGGTTCAAATCACCTTCTGTAATTAAAGAGTCAGACTGTATACAATAGGAGTCCAACATCTGATTCCAATAGGCTTCACAACCAACATAAGGCCCATAAATATTGAGGAAAGAGAAATAAAAGTCCATCTCCTAGCTGCACAGTTCAATAAATAAAGTAGGCTACGAAGAAAAGTAATTTAGTAGAATAAAATTTGCATTGAATCCCATTATGAATCCTCTAGAGAGTCCCAAAGAATCAATCCCCCAAAAGGACCACCCCAGGAGCAACTTGAACAACTCATCTGTGATTGGATTACAGGGAACCATAAACTCTTGAACAAAGATCACGTTAAATTGGCCTCATAGAGGCTGAGTTAAAGTAAATAAATCTTGTTGGTAGTGCTCAATGTCCAAGGAAGGAATTTAGAGACACTATAGAGTGTTATCATATCTTTTACAACATTGGGTTGTATGGGCATAAGATCTGAGTGTGGAATTGTCTTACTAGACTAAGTTGAATGAGGTTATGTATTTTCTAAGAAAATGATGAGTAAATTCCATAATTGGATAAATATTAAAGGTAGCTTGAGATAAAGGTGTCAATTGGGTCTAGTTTGGGTGATGGAGAGGAGGAGTGTTATCCTCGCTACCCAGGTTCAATTCTTGCAAGTAATGTGTTGAGCTCTTAATGAGTGTATTATTGAAAAAAGCCTCAAGCTTCTACAACATCTAGTTTTCCTTTGGTATCATCCTCAAAATGAGGAGAAGTGCTTGACAGGTTTCCCAAGGAAATGCATTACATGGAAAAAAAAGAACAAGATAAAGGCAAGGATGTATAATTTAGGAAGTAGTTAGGATAGCATGAAATTTACAAATTTATGACAAATAATGAAGCACCAAAAGTTGGGCATTGCCAATTTAAGTTAGTGAGGGAGGCTTTCTCACACTAAACATTATTTTTGTCTATAGAAGAGTTATACACTTTCAAAAGTAGAAACCATATGTTTATGTGTACAAACCATGTGTTTCTACTTGGGTGACAAAATCATAATGGATGTTCTACTGCAAGATTGGTGGTAAGCTCAAGGAGTAGATCAACTTTGTTATAAAAATCCATGCTATGTAGAGGAATTTGAAGGGATAGTTCCCTAACTCATCTCTTTCTATGTTGCTATATTTCTCTGGATTGAGAAGGATGCTATGTAAAAATAATTAAGGAATAATATTGTTGATAAATGCTAGAGAGAAAAACTTTTTCATTTTTATTATTTTCAATGTACAATGTTTACATGTTACATTGATTGGTCCTCAACCATTCATCATATGTAGAGATATACATTTCTAATTAGTGGGTAAAAAATGTGGTGTTACAATCCCCTCCCCCTTGTTTTTTCACTGTCCTTAGTGCACATCAACATATAGGTGTGTATACACACACACACACATAAAAACTTTAACATCACAATACTCAATAATTTTGTAGTTTAATTACTTCTACAAAAATTCCAACCAACAAACTCACATTCTCCTCGGCCTGCACTACCCAAGTAAGTGGACCCCCCTTCTCAACTCCACAATCACTCACATTATCCTCGTTCCCTTCTAGGGCTCCAACATAGGCTATATAGGAAGACTTTGAGTTGTGGCTCTAGGAACTCCAGCTGCACTAATGGAGTCTTCAATCATTTATATATAAATGTACATATATATCTCCTCAAAATATGCAAAAAGATGGAGGTACTCCTCCTACATTTTCTCCTCGTGCTCCCATGTGGTGTCTTCATAATCGTAGTAAGTCCAATGGACCTTTAATAGGTCGATGGTTTGGTTCCTGAGATTGAATTTCCTACCCAATATGCACATTAACTATACCTAGAAGTCACCCTCGTGCTCCACCTAGATCACAATCCAATGAATCATGTGGTTAGGATTAGGCACACAATTTTTCATTAAAGATGCATGAAACACATTATAAATACACATGGATGCAGGAAATAAAAACATGTATGCAAAATGATCGATTATCTCTAGAATCTCAAACCACAATATCTCACTACCAAATTTGGGCAACTTTCCAATTTCACCGAGCTCCCTTTAGCCTTTATTTTTAGAAACACGTCCTCACCCACTCTGAATTCTTTGTGAATCCTTCCTTTATTTGCCTACATTTTGTGCCTTTCTATGTAGTATTTAAGTTTTTCTTTATCATTACCATCTTCTCTTCTCTCCCTTCGAGAATCTCTAGCCCAATAATGACTATGTATGTTGGGTTATCCTAGCTCACTAGCTTATTGCATTTATTTTCCATATATGTAACATCCCCACTATATTCCTTAGTTTTATTAATGCATAATGTAGATATGAATGTGGCTCTGGCCAAGCGATGTAATATCCAAAATGTATTTTTTGAATTTTTAATAAATATAATGGGATACTAGATATTGGAAATATGGACAAAGATGGGGGTTGATTTACCCACAAGAGAGAAGGAATTCCAATGGGGAAATGGTTTATGGGTATTAATTAAACTCAATTGAGAGGGGTGTATGGTTTATGGGTATTAATTAAACTCAATTATAGGTATTTATATTTGAGTGTATGAGAGCCCAATCATTAAAATCATGTAAGAGGGGTGTGAGAGTCACATCCTATAGTTATTGGAAGCATGGGGATACAGTACACTCAACATTGGATAGAGTGAGAAGTCAATTTTCTTGGGAAAATGGAGGAAATTTGTATGGGGGAATTAAGCATATTTTCACATTCAGTTTTGGACATGAATAACTAGAGAGAGTAGGGAAAAATAGCATCATAGCTAGATCAATAAGGATGGGAAAATTATGGAGCATGCTAGAGTGTTCTAGAGATGAATATTGAAGAGTCGGGTTGTTAGGCATGAAGAGTGAACTATCGTGGGATTCGCACTGTAATATCAAGTGTTGTTGTTGGTTGCTAGTATTTTTCCTCAGAGTGAGTTCCTTTGAGTTCCCAGCAGAGAGATTCATAGTTTCCTAAGCTAGAGAGACTATGATAAACAAATGGGATGCCTGGTGGATTAAGAGCAGTGAAGGGGTACATTCCTTGGGTTGGGCAGGTCAAGAGAAAGAGAGATTGAGGAAATTCAGGATAATTGTAGGATAATACCAGTGGGTTGTGGGTTATTGAGCTACAAGTGGACTATGAAAGATCTCTTGTGGATTCCCAGCCCCAGCTCGGGGGTGACTTGTTGTTGAGATCTGGAACAACAATTCTATGGTTGGGTGGAATTTCCTTCCCAAGCAGCTGATTGCATAAGTATTTTAAAATATAAGTGTTTATCTACTTTTTGAGTTATTTCATGAGTTCAATTTTCATTTTTAACTCTGTGTATGTGAATGGTTTATTTGTTGTTGTGAATGAGTTTATTAGTTACATCCATGTTCATTTAAAATGTTGTAGATGTATTTCATTATGGGTATCAAAATCTATTTAAATATGTGTATAAATCATAGCTATTAAGCTATAGGATTGAATCATAAGAAAATTTACGATTTTATGTGTACTTTCTGCAAGTAATATTCCTCGGTTAAGATAGGGGACATTACTACAATATAAGACTTCAAACATGTTCATATTCAATGATGCATGGTACCCATTGTGATAAGAAAACTCAACCAAATGAAGATAGTCTTCCCACCTGGAAGGCTTGTCTATAACATACATCCTAATAAAATATTAAATTATTTGGTTGATCCTCTTTGACTACCAATCTGAAAATACATGATATGTTGTGGTGAAATTTAGATTTTTCCGAAATCCTTTAAACAACCCTTTCAAAAAATTGGAAGTGAACTTGGGATCTTTGCTAGACATTATTTCATTAGGCACACCATGTAGATTGGTAATTTATTTCATGCAAATATCTACAATGTTGGATTCCTTATGAACAATATTGAATGGAATAAAATGTGTAGTCTTTGTAAGCTTGTCCACCACTAACATGATGGAATCATGTTGCCTTGCTACTCTGGATAGTTTAACGATGAAATCTATAGTAACTACTTCCCATTTCCATTTAGGAGTAGTCAATGGTTGTAGCAACCCTGTTGGATGTCTATTCTTAGCCTTTAGTTTTTGACATCCCATGCATCTACCTATATTCTTCATTCTAGGCCAAAAATATTGACCTCTTGCAGTTGCAATAGTTTTATGGTACCCCAAATGTTTAGCATATGGCACATTGTACATATCTTTTAGAACTAGATTTCTCAATTCCCAAGAATAAAGGAGTTAAACTTTTTTCATGTATAAGAGGAGTCCATCCTGTAATATTTAAATCTTAGCTATATATTATCTTGTTCTAATCCTTTTTTAGCTTGCATATAATGTTGGTCTAATGCTAAAACTTCCAATTTTTTTCTTTTAAAATGTTAATTGTACATGCTAATGGTGGTAACATGCATTTCATGTACCCTCCCATTGAGTGCATCAACCAATTTATTCTCTTTTCCCTTGATATGATTGATTTCAAAGTCATATTCATTGAGAAATTTCAAACACCTAATTTGTCTAGCATTTAATGTTGGATAATCAAATTAGTATTTCATACCACTATGGTTTGTCCTCAACTCGAATTTTTGGCCCATGAGATATTTCCTTCATATTTTTAGTGCATGAACAATAGCTACAAGCTCCAAGTCATGGGTAGCATAATTCCTTTCATGCTATTTGAGTTTCCTAGATTCATAGTAAATGACATGCCCATTTTAGGTAAGGAATCCACCAAATCTTTCTTTACATGCATTTTTGCACATGAAAAATCCTCTTTTGGATTTACAATCTGTAAAATAGATGCACTAGTTAATAAATCTTTCAAGTGTTAGAAACTCTCTTCACACTTGGTAGTCCATTCAAATTTTATTCGTTTCTTTTGCAATGACTTGATTGGGTGTGAAATCTTGGAGAAACCTTATATAAATATCCCGTAGTATACATTTAATCCCATAAAATATCTGGCCTTTGTAATATTCTTTGGTCTAGGTCACCCTTTGATTTCCTCAATCTTTCCGAGGTCCACTGCTATGCCCTCCTCTGACGCAACGTGACCCAGATAGTGGATTTTCCTCTGATAGAAAGTGCACTTTCTTAACTTGGCATACAATTGGTGCTCCCTCAGCACCTGTAGAATTATCCTCAAATGTTGCTCATGCTCCTTCTCTTTCTTGGAGTAGATAAGAATATTATCCAAGAAGACAATAACAAATGTGTCTAGATAATTTCTAAACACTCCATTCATCATGCACATAAAAGTAGTTGGTGCATTTGTCAACCCAAATGGCATTGCTAAAAACTCATAATGGCCATACCTTTACCAAAAGGTTGTCTTGCTAATATCTTCTTCTCTAATTCTCACTTGATGTTAACTTGACCTCATGTCAATCTTGGAAAATATCCTTATTCCTTTCAACTGATAAAAAAATGTCATCAATCATTGGAAGAGGGTACTTGTTCTTTATAGTAACCTTGTTCAATTGTATGAATTCAATACACAACCTCAAAGTCCAATAATTTTTCTTCACAAAAATCACTAGGGCACCCCAAGCTGAAACACTTGGGCATATGTACCCCTTATTCAACAACTCTTCTAACTAGATCTGCAATTATTTCAGCTTCAGCATGCTCATTCTATAGCCTAGTGTCTTGGACACTAGGGAAACTCCAGGCATCAATTCAATAGAGAAGTCAATGTCCCTCTTTGGTGGAAATCCTGGAATTCCCCAAACACATCTTCATTGTCTTTCATAATTGAATAATCTTATAGATTTGGCACTTTATCCTTGGTTGGCTCTTCCATATGTGTTGCATATATTTAACACCATTTTCTAAAATTCTTTTCAGTTACAATGCTATAATCTCTTTGATGAATATATGTCTTGGAATGCCTTGAAGTGTTCTTAAATTCATTTTCTCATTAAGGCATGTAAAATCCTTGTTATAACAAACTAGGATAGAATGATGTTTGTCCAACCAATCCATAGCAATCAAACAATCATATGACACAAATGGTATGATGTTCAAATCTTCCATATTGACGACTCCATTCTTGTTCACTCAATAATCCCTAATCAACTCATTGATTATTCTCTTGGATCCAGTGGCTAGCTAAACCAACCAAGACTTTTCATGCTTACATCTCTTCAATTTAAACCTTTCAACAAGATTAGGATCTATATAGATATGACTAGTTCTAGAATCAATCAAAATATAATCAATTAGAATCAATTTTATCTCATCACCAAACTACAAAATTTTCTCATTGTCGACTACAAAATTTATCTCATCGATGACCTCGAATAACTTTTACATTGGCGATCACAATAATTTTTCATTGTTGAACGAAATCTAACTTAGATTTTTTTACCAAATCCTAGATGAATCTGGAACATTGATCTCAAGATTAAATGTGATCTAGTTCATTGATGGGTATATTTAATTTTCAAAGGAAAATTTATACAAGGCCTCCATGAAAGCTCTGAAATTAGCTTCTCATGGCTGATTTTGATCCTATGCTTTCCATTTAACCTCTCTGTGTTGAATGTGCATTGAATTTCATCCAAAAATTGGGAATTTTCTCCAACTTTACCATTTTCCCCAAATTCAATGCAAATTGAAACTCTGCAACAACAAATTTTTCAAATTTGTGTTGATCTTAGGCCCATAAAAGTCCAATGTTGAAAATTTTTCTTTGAAACCAATATGTAATGTACCCAAATCCCATGTTGATCCACATTACTAAATCAAATCAACATAACATAATTCTAATACCATTTTAATATGAACATGCATATGCATAACATGACAAAAAAGACTCATGCAACTAGCATTTATCTCTAAAATTATAAATGTAGACTATTACTCAACATAGCAACATTTAAACACAATGCAATATTAACATAGAAAATAAGAACAATGACTAGAACACGCATCTTTATGAACAATTTACACAACTGATTGTAGATGTTGGTTGTTCCACCCAACTATAAGCATTTTTGCACCAATTCTCTCTACAACATGCCACCCCTGAAATGGGGCTATGATTCCACAATGACAAACAGGCTTATATGGATAGCTATAGTCTACACAAACATCCCAATACCAAGTAATTTCACAGTGACACAAATTCTACAACAATTCAAACCACCCATCTCTCTTTCCTGTTAGTCTGCACAACCCAAGGGATATAATTTTATTTTGTACACCACAGTCCCTCAGAAACTCCTCATCCCCTCCAGGGCTCCAACATAGACCAACTAGAAATCTCTCAAGTGTGGACTCTAGGAAATCTAGTTATAATAAGAATGCTCACAACAACATTCTCCCATGCTCTTGGATAATTTCTCAACAAGAACTTCTCACGGGAATGACGACCTAGTTCTCAACATAAATCCTAGATCAAGTCGGCTATTTTTACACACATTATGGTTACTACTTCTTTTCTAGCACCCAATTTTGTTTTTCCTCTCTTCTTCATGTCCCAAAAATCAACGCTCTCCCTTATTCAAATTTCCCTTCATTTTTTCCCCATGCATGTTTGACTCTCACAATTAATTGTACTCATCCCATGTTGTCATAAATAGGTGAGATGAATATTTCACCCACCTCTTTCATGCATTCAATTATACAATTCCCATCATAAGTGTACTTAACCCATGCTTCAATAACTAGGTGACATGACTATCCTACCAACCTCTCAAATGCATTCAATGATTGGTTGTAATAAGTCAAAGGAGGTCAATATTTAATAACAAAATTATTTATGGAGGTGGCCTAGGATTCTACACATCTGGAGTTTCCTCAAATCCCCTTTAGCCTCCTCTCTTGTGGAATCATAGCCCCCCATGAATTTTTCCTTATTCGTCTACATCCGATGGTGTATTTCATTTTTATTATTTTCAATGTACAATGTTTACATATTACATCGCTTAGCCCTGTACCATTCTTCATATATACAAATATACATTTTTAATTCAAGAGTCAAACCTGGAGAGTTACAAATATCATTTCTACAAGATCCATAATTTAATGAATTGATAGTTTAGAACACAAAACAAGATGCTTGTGTATGTTTTTCAACTCACGATATGTTTAATTAATACTAGATAGTACATAGGATAGTAAAGTATCAATGTTTATCATCCTCAAAATTCACTTTGATGACATAGCACACAAGGCCACGATTTTGTGTGTATGTTATTCATGTTTGATACATTGATGCAATAATACACACCACCATTATTCTCTAACTATGTTCCTATTTAGAGTGCTACTTAACCTAACCTTGCCTAACAAATGTCTATATAACAACATTATTTATCTAATCATAAATATATAATATTAATATTGTTATTGAGTTTCTCACTTTGGTAAAATTCGGGAATGTCAATACAGCCACTTCGGGAAGACCACCTCTTTGGCTTGCAGACTGGTGGAAAGATTTTGGTTTAAACAAAGGAGCAATTGATCCAAGAATTCTAAATTCCATATCTCCTTTACAATCAATCTAGAATCTTTTTGAAATTGGACCAAACGAAGGAGAACTATTATGCCTTTTTATATTAAATCATTTCCAATGGGCAGTAAAGGTAAAAACCATTGTTCAAATTCTGAATGGCCAACCATTCATTGCAAGAAAGATATATACCAAAGAATGGGATACGTTAAATTATCCTCAAAGATTCTCAACCCATATTGAAAATGATTAAAATTGGATAGAGTCTTACTGGCCGACCATGGTGTCTGTCGGTTTCCGTGGGTTGATGATACCAACCTCCACATTGTAATCCATGTCTATTTGTGTCTAAATGGCCGACAATGGAGCCATTCGGGTTTACTGGGTTGCCGTGACCAATATCCACTTTGTAATAATGAATACCTTAGTGTAATAATAGGTATCTTGGAAACTTGGAGCACTTCTCCAACTTCTGGCATGGTTTGACCTGCATTTCCAAGATTCCTCTATACATGTCATCTTATGTTTGTCTTCTGGCCGGGGAATCTTGCACGACTACCCCATCAGATCTACTATTGAATCTACTTTTCTTAGTGGAGAATAAAGGCTTTGATTTGGTCGGAAGAATCTTTCACGATTGCTACTGCCAAATCCATAAACCAGATTTAGTGGAAAACATGTAGGGTCCGAAGTCATATCGAGTCTCATCATTGAAATGATTCCCTTCTCCTCGAATTTGTATATAAGGAGATGAGGAGCTCATTCTCGAGGAGGAATTTTTTGGAGTTCAAGTCTTTGAGTCTGTAAGTTGTTGGAGTCAAAGGCTTCCTCTGACGGAGAATGAAGCTTGAAGATTGTTGCTTGTATCATGCGTCTGTCTCCTTCTGCTACTTGACTTTCTGCTTCTTGCTACTCTCTGTAGAACCAATCCAGCTCTCCTAGCGAACCCCAAGCAAATCCTTATGCGAACCCCACCTCTAGCCTTATGTGAACCTTCCCGTAACTCCTTATGTGAACCTTCCAGTAACTCCTAGCGAACCTTCGAACAACCCAACACCTAAAACTGCCCTTAGCGGCCACCTGCCTAGCAGGACTTACTATGGGTTTTATTCAAGACCTAAGAGAACCTCGGCACAACTACCTTCCGAGAACCTTATCTCCAGGGTGAGAGAACTTTATCTATCTTCTCGAGAGAACTTCAGCACAGAATCATTCAAGGAACACAGATTGCAATTGCAGGCAAGTAGAAATGAGAATCATAACACACGCACAATAAAGAAACAATATTCAAAGAACATAATACGCTTGCGGAAGTCTTTATATTAATAACAGAGAGCTTGAAGCTCTGATGCCAGGGTATACAATAATGA
>JASDQU010102280.1:115267-128738 GCA_032191745.1 Picea mariana
AGACATTGATAGCCATAGCATGCCTCCAAAGGAGGAAAACCAATAGAATGATTAATAATATGATTCAAGGAGAGAGACATTGATAGCCATAGCATGCCTCCAAAGGAGAGAACCCATTAGAATGATTAACAATATGATTTCAATTGTCTCATTTAACAAGCAATTAAGTGTCCCATTGTTTGCATTTTCATAATACATACTGAGAGTATGAATGAGAATGCGATTAACCCCCTCAATTTGGCCATATGCTTGGGGTGGAAGGCACTAGAGAAGCTAATTCTATATCTCAGCAAGTGCCACAAGGTCTTCCAAAAGGTATTGAGAAAACAAGAATCACGATCGAAGACAATATTAAGAGGGAGACCAAAATGAGAGGAAAAGAAATTTCATAGTTTGAGATGAAAACATGGTCTTAGAATAGGGAATGAAGATGGTCATTTTGGAAACTTGATAGACCAAAAAACACAATCATGTTCGTGAAAAGTCATACGTAATCCATTGAAAAAATCCATAGAGGGATGCCCAAGGCCAGATGGGGATATGCATTGGTTGATAGAGACCATATTTACGGTTAGAAAGTTTGTTGGTCCTATAAGGGGATAATTTTGAATGAAAGTCTCAATATAGCATTGCATGGTAGGCCAAAACAAGTGTCATTGGAGGTTCTGGAAAGTTTTCAGAGCGATACAATGGCATCCATAAGTAGATGCATGTGCTTCATGAATGAGAGTCAAATCAGGAATAGTAGGAACACACAACTTATTCAATTTATATACTTAAGCATTGCAAAGGGAATAATCTAAAAATCAATTTTTTTTAACTTAGTAGGATGCTAGATGGCCTGCCAAATCGAACCAAAGAATGGATCTATAACATAGATTCACGCCATGACTTATATGTTTCACAACGCACCCCCAAAATTTTAAGTACTTGTGTTGGAAGACGACTCAAGAGATCTGCAACTTTACTTGTTATGACCCAACGCCTTAAAAATGATAAGAAATCAATAAAATTTAGTCCACTTCGAGGGAGAAACCTCCTTTACAGTATATAAATTTCAGAACACAATATGAGATAAGATAAGATGATCCTAATACTATATCTCCTTGGTATATATATAGGAGACAAGGGGTTAAAATTACAATGTAAGGGTGCAAAGAAGGGTTCTGACCGACCTACTAGAAATGTAATAATTCACTATCTAGGGCATAATAAGGGGTTTTATACATATCATGGGGTTTTCTGTAGGGATTAACATGCCGGTCCCCTTCAAACAAGTGGTTTCCTCAACACTTGTCTAACCACGGATTCTTCTGCATGAAGAACTCATCTTCTCATGTTGCATCTTCCACTAGTAGGTTCTTCCATTTCACGAGGTATTCTGTAATTGCTCAATTTCTCAGCTACTTAATTCTTGTTTCAAGGATTATTTCTGGATCTAGTGTGATTTTCCCTTCTTCATTGAGCTCTGGTAAAAAAATTTGGATCAGGATCTTGTTGTCGATGACCTTATTTAAGCAAGAAACATGGAATACTGGAAGTACACGTGAAGATGGAGGCAACTCCAATTTGTAAGCCATACTTCCAATCATTTGCAAAACCTTATAGGGGCCATAATATTTGGGTGCTAGTTTATTGTCCATCTTTTGTTGTTTTAGGGACATTTGTTTGTATGGTTGCAACCTTAGAAATAGCCAATCCCACATCTAAAATTCCATTTCCCTGCGATGTTGATCTTCTTGTTGTTTCATCCTATTTTGTACCATAACCAAGTTGTCATTCAACAGTTTTAGGACCTCTTGTTGGTTCCCTATGTGATCCTCCACTGCTTGAACCTTTGTATTCCCTTTCAAGGGTGATGTGATGGATGGAGGATGATATCCATAAAGTTCCAGAAATGGGGACATTTTTTATGAAGTATGGAAGGATGTGTTGTACCACCATTCCGCTAAGGGAAACCACTTGACCCAATGTGTATGTTTATTGGATGCAAAGCAACGAACATATCCTTCTAGAAACTTATTCGCGATCTCAATTTTCCCATCAAATTGAGGGTGGTAACATGAACTATGAGGCAATTGAGTACCAAAACAAGAAAATAATTCAGTCCAAAAATTTCCTGTGAAAATTGGGTCTCTGTCACTTACAATAATATTGGGACTCCATGTAGTTTTTTATATGTTTCCATGAATGTTGTTGGTACTGTGATTTCTTTAAAAGGATGATAAAGAGAGCAAAAATGGGTATACTTTGTTAGTCGAACCACTACTACCATGATTACGGTCTTTCCTTATGATTTTGGTAAACCTGTAATAAAATCCATCGAAAGTTCTTCCCAACGTTGGCTTGGAATAGCTAATGGTTGTAGGAGACTTGAAGTCTTGATTGTCTCTCCCTTATTTTTTTGGAAGACCAAAAATTATGAGACAAACTTGAACATAATTTTTAAGACCTTCCCAAAAAAAATCCCTCTTGACCCCGTGGTATGTTTTCAAGAATCCCGAATGTCCCCCTATAGGAGAAGTGTGAAATTCCAGAAGGATCTTCTGTTTGAGTTGGAAATTCTTACATAATGAAACCATAGAAAATCATTCTTCCATACAAACGTTTCTATTGAACTGGGGCCTTCATGTAGTTTTTGAATGATCTTGCATACCTCTTGATATTGATTCCATTCTATCCTTGCTTCTTCCACCCAATATGATTGCAGACTAGAAATAGCACATAGTGAACCTTTTGTTTCTTCTTCTTTCCTGGAAAGGGAATCTGCCACAACATTATGTTTTCCTTTTTTGTATATAATTTCAAAGTCATAAACCAACATCTTTGTAACCCATTTTTGTTTCTCTTCTAAAGATAATCGTTGCTCCAAAAATTACTTCAAACTGTCATGATCTGTTTTGACCTTTAAGTGTCTTCCTATTAGGTAGGGGCACCATTTCTGAACTGCATGTATTATGGCCAACATTTATTTTTCATAAATGGGTTTGACTAATTTTTTTTCCTTCAAGTTGTCTTCTTTCAAAGGCAATGGGCCTTCTTTCCTGCATTAAAACCACACCAATTCCATGGCCTAAGGCATCACACTCCACAATAAATATTTTTGTGAAGTCAGGTGTGGTCAAGACGGGAGTTGTACACATAGCCTCCTTAAGTTTTTCAAAATCTATGGTTGCTTCTTCTTTCCAAGAAAATGCTTCCATCTTTAATAATGTTGTTAGAGGTGCTTCTATTTGACCATAGTTCTTGAAAAACTTACGGTAATAGCCTGTCAATCCTAAGAATCCTCTAAGTTTCTTCAAGATTTTGGGAATTGGCCATTCCCTTATATATTTAATTTTGTTAGGGTCCACTTTTACACCTTCATGAGATACAATATGACCCAAATATTCCACTTCTTGAACCCCAAAGGCACACTTGAAAGGATTTTCATAAAGTTGTTTCTCTTCCAATAGTTGTAATACTTTGTCAACATGTTGTACATGATCTTTCCAAGATTTGTTGTAGATTAGTATGTCATCAAAAAATATTAACACAAATTTTCTAAGGAAGGGATTGAAAATAGAATTCATAAAGCTTTGAAATGTTGACAGTGCATTAGTCAGTCCAAATGGAATAACCAAAAATTCATAATCACCTTCATGTGTTCTAAAAGTGTTTTTAGGAATGTCTTCCTGTCTCATTCTGATTTGATGATATCCTGAACGAATATCCAACTTAGTAAATAATTTTTCTCCATTTAATTCATCTAATAATTCATCAATGATAGAGATAGGAAACTTATCTTTGATGGTCATTTTGTTGAGTTCTCTATAATCTGGACACATATGCCATGAGTCATTTTGTTTTTGTAAGCAACACCACTGGTGAAGAGAAAGAACTTTGGCTATGTTGAATGATGCCAGCCTCTAACATTTCTTGGATCATGTATTCATTCTCACTCTTCTGTGCATATGGATACCTGTAAGGCCTAATGTTAGGTGGTACACTTCCTAGCTACAAATGAATAGCATGGTCATGGTCTTAGGTAGGTGGAATACCCTTAGGCATTTCACCAAATAACTTGGAATGATTGTTGATCATTATTTGGATATCCGATGGAGCCAGGGCTATAGATGTTTGAACATCAAGTGAGAACAATTGTGAAATTACACCATGGTGTCCCCTTTTGAGTAGTTTTTCCATGCTATTAGAGCTTAACACTTTACAGGGTTTCCCTTGGATACCTGTAAGCTCAATTTCCTTGTCATTTGAGGAAAATCTCATAAAAATATTTTAAAAATCAAAGGCCACTATTCCCAATGATTGCAACCATTGGACCCCTAATACAACATCAACACCCCCCATTTAGATGGAAATCATGGGGCTATCCAGAAAATACTCCCCCATGTTGATCTTAATACTATGGAATTTTCCTAAAAACTTTATCGTACCTCCATATGCAATCATTACTTGAAACTCTGGTGCAAGATATACTAAACAATTGAGATCTTTTGCTAATTTGTAATTGATGAAATTATGGGTGCTACCTGAATCAATCAATATTGTTACCTTTTTCTTTTTGATGTATCCTTGTATCTTGAGGGTTTGTGGAGTAGTGATACCGACCAAAGAATGACAAGATATTGTTGGATTAGTCTCTTCTAGATTTGGGTCTTGTGATGGTTCCAATTCTTGATCTTCATCCTCTTCATGATCTATGTAGAATAATTTATTTTCACCGCATTTATGCCCCTTAGTGTACTTGTTATCACAATTGAAACATAGTCCTTTTTCTCTTCTTTCATCCATTTGTTGAGGTTTCAACCTTATTGGTTTAGGTAAGCTATCTTCTTCCTCTTCATAGTCTATGTAGAATAATTTCTTCTCACCGCATTTATTCCCTTTAATGTACTTGTTGTCGCAATTGAAACATATTCCTTAAATCCTCTTCTTTCATCCATTTGTTAAGGTTTCAACCTTGTTGATTGAGATATGGTTGTCTTATGAGCCCCAAAACGATCTTTGCCTCCAATGATATACTTGTGTGCAACCAACATAATTGTCCGATGTGAGGAATTGGAAACATGGCTTCATGAAAAAAAGTATATGCATTTATATCGATGCTCAGGCTGTGCGATGAACGCTATATATCCTCTTCCAAATCGATCTGAGAAACAGAGTAGCAATAGATTTGATTTATCACCTTCCATATCAATCTGAGTGGAATTGCAGCAGATTTTGTGGTTACCCTTCCTTCCACTCCATGTGAACCCTGTTTGTTGAGTTCATGTACGTGGACAATAAACTCAATTTTTTTACTCGGTTGAGTTCATTTACATGGACAATAAACTCAATTTTTTTACTTAGTCGAGTTCGTGTACGTGGACAATAAACTCAATTTTTTTACTCGGTTGAGTTCGTGTATGTGGACAATAAACTCAATTTTTTTACTCGAATATTTTTTTTTCTAGTACTCTATGACTTTTGTGAACAAAGAATATGACATAAATGGCATCTTATTGTACATGGACCATAAAATTAATTGCCTTTTTGTTGAGTTCGTGTATATGGACAATAAAGCTAGTATGAATCACTTTTCTTTGCTCTCTGCATGATTTATCTGATGTGATTAATAAAGTACCACATAAATGGTATCTTAGTGATTGGAATTTGAAATCCAATTATGAGTAAAATTTGAAGTTCATAACGATTCATTAAAATTTTTAAGTATTTTATTTAATTTTTATGATGAGTAAGTTTTTTAATGTGGTAATTTGTTCATCAAATTCAATCTTTAATGGGGATAATAAAGTTTATTTATTTCTTCAAACAACTTTTTTTCCAATACTATGTATGACTTGTTTGCTGTGAACAATAAAGTAATGTACGATATAAATGGCATTTAAAAAAGATTGCTTATATCTTTACTTTTTCATGTGATAGTGAACACTGAGTATCCTATCCCTATCACTGCTTTTCATTTGATAATGAACACCCATTTCAATTGATCATTTTTATGTCTTTGTTATATCCTTGGGGACATATTGCAATCATGGGCTTCGATAACTAGGCAATAAATTGATTTCCTATAGTTTGATATGGGGTTTATTTTCAATGGTTTTTTAATTCCAAAATTATTGTAAATTTTATTGGCTTTGGCCCTAGTGTTGGGATATGGGTCCTATTGATTTATGTGTTGGGATATGATTGTTCCTACTGTTGGGATATGGGTCCTATTGATGTACATGAGTTGGTTCATTACATGTAGCTAGTCTGTG
This sequence comes from Picea mariana, assembly GCA_032191745.1. Taxonomy (NCBI): domain Eukaryota; kingdom Viridiplantae; phylum Streptophyta; class Pinopsida; order Pinales; family Pinaceae; genus Picea; species Picea mariana. The sequence goes on from JASDQU010102280.1 coordinate 121,528, forward strand.
ATTACAAGGCACCAATAACTACGACTTCATGGTAGCCAAATCATTTCTTGGGATATCCCAAACAAGGTAGTAATGTGTCCTAAGGCTTTCAGGAAGAGGTGATGAAACTTTCCATTTCACATGTGAAAGAATAATTGATATTTTCTTTTCACAGAGACCACAAAAATAGAGGGAAACCCTATTTTCTTTGGTCCTAGTTGAGCAATGTGTTGGTTTTTATAACCATTAAATCTACTACTCACTTTTATATGTTTTTTAGTAAGTTTTTTTTTTCAAAGCAATATGGAGCAGATAACAAACTCCAAAATTATGAGAACCTAGAAAAGATTGAACTCTATTCTTCAATCTGAATTCTTTTGTAAAGATTACAATTTTAGGGTTTTTGACCACATAAAAAATAAACACTCTAAAAATTGTATAGAGTAATTACTCAATGTACATTTATTTAGTTAAAATAGTTATGAAATATTTATAGAGGAATAGGTTGAAGTTTTCGTGAATATATGTGCCCTCATTTGAGAGGTGTGCTCCTCAATATATGCATTGTTGTATCACATCATATCCTCCTTGTTTAGGTCAGAAAGTGTCTCCACACATCATATCCTCCTTGTTTAGCTAAGTGTCTCCACTTTCTCCAGAAGATGAAAGAAGGTGCCCGGAAAAAATTGCTATAGAAACCACCTAGCCTAAAATGGAAGCTAGCCTTACACCCAATCAAATAGGAAGTATGATGGTGTTGTCTAGTGGAGTGAGTGTAAACTTATTGAAACTCTCAGTAGGGTGTGAATAATGTTTTTTAGTGAATTTTCATCTATTATTATAGATATGCATACACTTATATTTTTCCCTTAAATATAAACATTTTCCATGAATATATAATAATATTTCTTAATATTTTCGCCAAATAAAAGATTGTGCATCCCAAATTTTAGGGAATATTAACTACATAGAAAATCTTTTTAATAGCTTAATTGTATTAATTTTTTTTTCACTTTTTTCATTATATAGGTGCTATATCATGTTGTATATTAGTGTGTAGAATTTTTTTTTCATGTATTTATAAAGATATTTTTTATAGCCATTTCTTTTTGTTGTAAGTTCCCTTCCCTATAATTGATATGAAAGTTTGTTTTTTCTCTAAATATTTTACTATGAGATTTTTTTTTTTTAATTATTGTTAGTGATGCACATGTGACACTAATGGAATGGTGTTTTTGCCAAATTTTAAAGGTAGTAACAAGAAATAAATGTGTTATTTCCTAAGATAAATGATATATATTTTTTATAAATATGGTTTGATTGCCAAATCGTTTGATAAGTTATGACTTATGTGGTTTGAAAAAAGAAACATTCCTTGTGAAATATTGACTTCCTCATTATCAAACAAAGTAGGCTCAAAAAATTTGAGGTTGTTGGTATTGAACACGTCATAAATGCCAAGTTGAGAATGCAAGTCTAGACGATAGGAATTATCGTTGATCTAGGCATTATCATTATCTCTTGAATAATAGTGTAAGGGTCGCAATATAGAAGTTTTAGTTTATGATGGTGTTGGCCTTGAACCTCTATTTGTGTAGTTGTAACCACACTCAATCACCAACCTAGAATTTCTAGGGGGGATAATGATGGTCATGAAAACCCTTATAGCACTCTTGAGAAGCCTATAGAGCGGCAACAACTTGATCATGGATTTTAGCTACTTATTGAACAAAGGCTGAAGCATTGTGTTGTTCCTTTAACTACTAGTCTGCTAGGAAGAGGATGGTGGCTGAACAATAATGGGAAACTGATAAGGAGTGAGAACTTGATAGCCATAACATGCCTCCAAAGGAGGAAAACCAATAGAATGATTAACAATATGATTCAAGGAGAGAGACATTGATAGCCATAACATGCCTCCAAAGGAGAGAAACCATTAGAATGATTAACAATATGATTTCAATTGTCTCATTGAACAAGAAATTAATTGTCCCATTGTTTTTCTTTTCATAATACATCTCGAGAGTATGAATGAGAATGTGATTAACCCCCTCAATTTGGTCATTTCCTTGGGGTGGAAGGCACTAGGGAGGCTAAGTCTATATCCCATCAAGTGCCACAAGGTCTTCCAAAAGGTATTGAGAAAACAAGAATCATGATCGAAGACAATATTAAGAGGGAGACCAAAATGAGAGGAAAAGCAATTTCATAGTTTGAGATGAAAACGTGGTCTTAGAATAGGGAATGAAGATGGTCACTTTGGAAGCTTGATAGACTTAAAAACACAATCATGTTCGTGAAAAGTCATACGTAATCCATTGACAAAATCCATAGAGAGATGCTCAGGGCCAGGTGGGGATTGACATTGGTTGATAGAGACCATATTTACGGTTAGAAAGTTCATTGGTCCTATAAGGGGATACTTTTGTATGAAAGTCTCAATATAACATTGCATGGTAGGACAAAACAAGTGTCGTTGGAGGTTCTACAAAGTTTTCAGAGTGATATAATGGAATCCATAAGTAGATTCATGTGCTTCACGAATGAGAGTCAGATCAAGAATAGTAGGAACACACAACTTATTCAATTTATAGAGTTAAGCATTGCAAAGGGAATAATCTAAAAATGGATTTTTTTTTAGCTTAGTAGGATGTTAGATGGCCTGCCAAATCAAACCAAAGAATGGATCTATAACATAGATTCACGCCATGACTCATATGTTGCACAACACACCCCCAAAATGTTAAGTAATTGTGTTGGAAGATGACTCAAGGGATCTTCAACTTTACTTGTTATGACCCAACGCCTTAAAAATGATAAGAAATCAATAAAATTCAGTTCACTTCAAGGGGGAAACCTCCTTTACAGTATATAAATTTCAGAACAAAATATGAGATGAGATAAGATGATCCTAATACTTTATCTCCTTGGTATATATATAGGAGACAAAGGGTTACAATTACAATGAAAGGGTGCAAAGAAGGGTTCTAGCCGACCTACTAGAAATGTAATAATTCACTATCTAGGAAATAATAAGGAGTTTTATACATATCATGGGGCTTTGTCTAGGGATTAACATGCATTTACCCTTCAAACAAGTGATGTCCTCAAAACTTGTCAAACCACGGATGCTTCTGCATGAAGAACTCATCTTCCCATGTTGCATCTTCCATTAGTAGGTTCTTCCATTTGACGAGGTATTATGTAATTGTCCGATTTCTCAGCTGCTTAATTCTCATTTCAAGGATTGATTTTGGATCTAGTGTGATTTTCCCTTATTCATTGAGCTCTAGTAAACTTTTTTGGACCGGGATCGTGTTGTTGATGACCTTCTTTAAGCAAGAAACATGGAATACTGGATGTACACATGAAGATGGAGGCAACTCCAATTTGTAAGCCATACTTCCAATCCTTTGCAAAACCTTATAGGGGCCATAATATTTGGGTTCTAGTTTATTGTCCATCGTTTGTTTCTTTAGGGACATTCGTTCGTATGGTTGTATCCTTAGAAATACCCAATCCCCCACCTCCAATTCCATTTCCCTGCGATATTGATCTTCATCTTGTTTCATCCTATTTTGTGCCATAACCAAGTTGTTATTCAATAGTTTTCGGACCTCTTGTTGGATCCCTATGTGGTCCTCCACTGCTTGAACCTTTGTATTCCCTTTCAAGGGTGATGTGATGGATGGAGGATGATATCCATAAAGTGCTAGAAATGGGGACATTTATGATGAAGTATGGAAGGATGTGTTGTACCACCATTCTGCTAAGGAAAACCACTTGACCCAATGTGTTTGTTTATCAGATGCAAAGAAATGAAGATATCCTTCTAGAAATTTATTCATAATCTCAATTTTCCCATCAAATTGAGGGTGGTAACATGAACTATGAGCCAATTGAGTACCAAAACAAGAAAATAATTCAGTCTAAAAATTTGCCATGAAAATTGGATCTCTGTCACTTACAATAATCTTGGGGACTCCATGTAGTTTTTGAACTGTTTCCATGAATGTTGTTGCTATTGTGCTTGCTTTAAAAGGATGAGAAAGAGAGAAAAAATGGGCATACTTTTTTAGTCGATTCACTACTACCGTTATGATGGTCTTTCCTTTTGAATTTGGTAAACCTGTATTAAAATCCATGGAAACTTCTTTGTAACGCTGGCTTAGTATAGCTAATGGTTGTAGGAGACCTGGAGTGTTGATTGTCTCTCCCTTATTTTATTGGAAGACCAGACATTCTAAGACAAACTTGAACATAATTTTTAAGACCTTCCCAGAAAAAATACCTCTTGATCCTGTGGTATGTTTTCAAGAATCCTGAATGTTCCCCTATAGGATAAGTGTGCAATTCCAGAAGGCTCTTCTGTTTGAGTTGGGAATTGTTAAATAATTATAGGTGATCATGACACCATAGAAAATCATTCTTCCATACAAAATTTTCTATTCAACTTGGGTCTTCATGTAGTTTATGAATGATCTTGCATACCTCTTAATCTTGATTCCATTGTATCCTTGCTTCTTCCACCCAATCTGATTGCGGACTAGAAATAGCACATAGTGAACCCTTTGTTTCTTATTCTTTCCTGGAAAGGGCATCTACCACAACATTATGTTTTCCTTTTTTGTATATAATTTCAAAGTCATAACCCAACATCTTTGTAACCCATTTTTGTTTCTCTTCTGAAGATAATTGTTATAACCCTAAATTGCACCACACATGCTTACCTGGCATCAGGCCAACTCATATCCCTTCTTTGCCAAAAACTATTGAACAACTCTTCTAAAAACTCCATTTTTAAAAGTACACGCTAGCAGGCCCACTACAGCCCGCGTGTATCAAAAAGTACATGTTAGCAGGCCCACTACAGCCCGCGTGTACCTTCAGAATAATGAAAAAAAGGAAAGTTGCCGACGGGACAAAAAGCTATGGGTCAGTTAAATGAAACTCCCGACCATGCATGGCCAAGGGTTCGTCCAAAACCCTAGCTCCTTCTAGCCTATAAAAGAAGGGGTAGGGGTACCATTTGGAAGAGGAAAATTATAGCGAAGAAACTCTGCCCATTTTTGTAATCCATTGTCCCAACCCTTTAGCCTTTCCTCAAGCCAAAGGAGAATTAATGCAAAGTAGTTGGAGGACAAAGAAGAGGAGCCCAGGATCAGGTTATCTATGATTTGATGAATTTGTGTTTGATTTCTAACCCTTGAGTAGGAAAGTAGCATGCATGCGTAGTTGGTATTTTTCTTGATTGCAGGTTATCTGTGGAAGGAGCAGTGCAAGCAAGTGGTCAAAGCGCAACGGAGGATCTACATCAAACGCCGGTAAAAAGGTTAGTGATTCTCTTCATGTAGTTACTATGAAAGAGGGGTTTTAATCTTGGGTTGTAGGTTAAAAGTAATTTATTTTCGGTCAACATCTGCATGCAAGCCCGACCCTAGTTTGATAGTCTGTAGGGTATTTTTCCCAACAACAGAATTGGCGACCGTACTGGGGAAGATACTCTTTAGAGTTTTTGGATTTAGTTGAGGTTTTTGGGTAGTTTAAAGGATTTGATTTTCTGTTTCTTTGTCTGTTTGTTTTCTGTTAGATTTGAGCTAGCAGGGAGCTTGGTTCTTTATACCAATTTTTCCTTGACTGTTGCTTGACGGTAATTATCGGGACACACAGAGGTACACGTGGCCTGCAGAAGGCCTGAATGCGTGTACCCGTGCCCTAACCTCCTACATCCCGTGTGTGAACGCTAGTTGTAGAGGTTTCAGTAGCGTGTAGGTTCAGAGAAATTTAAGAGGTAGTCCTCCTCTTCCCTGTCAGAATTATACATTCTCAGAGGGTTTTCTGGATCCTGTCTGAGTCTTGCTGGTTTACAATCCTGTCTCAGTTTGTCTTTTTGTGTTTTGTTATTCCTTGCAATTATTTTTCTTTTATGTTAGAAAAAGAATCCAAGCCTTCAAGAGACCCTGGTTATCAATACCAGAGGCCTCTTCCTGGTCTGGGTTGCCTGTGTTTATTTTTGTCTTAGAATTTATACATACACGCGGCCTGTACAAGGCCAGACCGTGTGTACACGCTTCTTGTTTCAGCTCAGCACGCGTTTGAACACGTGCTATTTTAGTGACAGTAGCGTGCTTGACAGGCTGCTTTTTAATCAGGGTGGGGCAGTCATCCCCTCCTTTGACGAGAAGCATTCCTCTCAGGTGTTTGAGTCTAGGGTTGAACAGTCAGTAGGATAGGTCGTCTGACCCTTAGCTTGCTTTTCTCAGTTGATAGCTGCACAGAAAATATAAAAAAAAAAAATACTTTGCTTTATGGTTTTTAGTCAAGCTTAAGAGTCTCTGTTTTCTTTATTGCATTGTGTGTCTTTTCTCTGATTCTTTGCGATCTGCGCTTTAAGCCAGAATTTGTTTTCTTGGTTTTGTGCTTGTCGGTATTTTCCCTTTGTTGCTTTATTTAGCACTTAAATAAAAAAAATATCTCTTTTCATTTTCTTCTTTGTTTAAAGAGTGTGTTTCTGCATCATTAGCTAGGGAGAAGTCTTTATTTCGTAAGTTTTTGCAGTGCATTTAGAGCATAAGTAGCTCGTAGTCGAGTGAAATTTCTTTATTTTTGCTGCATAAAATCTTAGAAAAATTGAAAAGAAAAAGAAATCTTTCTTTGTGAAAAGTTGCTGAAAACTTTGCATCTAGTAAAAGTCTTTTGTTTCCAGTTTCTTTTTTCATTCATTTTTCTTTCATCTTTACACACCATCAGTTACACTTCCATACCCTTTGACGTAAGAAAAAGCCTTAAAAGCAACGATAATTTAAAAACTATTAGACTTTTTGTTTGTAGGGTTCACAAACTAGTTCAGGTCTAGGGCCTTGGATTAGGTTGGAGAGGAAACTCTCCAAGGCCATTCAAAACCAAACATTAGAGTTTGTGGTAGGGAGTGTAGAAGTCCAGTTTCGTGGAATTTATCCGGGACCCCCCTCTAACACAGGGGATAAACACGAGGTCGCGTGCAAAAAGGTAGCAGAGATAACCCCTCCAAAGCCGGACCAAGCGTAGTGGAGAACACATATCGAGGGCTTGTTTTGGGATTCCGTCGTTTGCATTTGCCACGGGGCTTCATGGGTCTCAAATCCATTCGAGGTCCTCAGTTGTCTTCCGGACCATTTTCTCTTGATACCCTTGATAGGTTTCGAGCTTGATACCCTGCTCATTGTGGTCTACCTGACTTTCGACTATACCCG
>JASDQU010102280.1:138113-156666 GCA_032191745.1 Picea mariana
CGGTATTCTCTTAGGATAGGGTGATCTTCAGGGCTTGGATCTGCACCTTCGGTGGTTTTCAACACCTGTACGACATATAAGGGACATCCCTTTCGGCAATATTTCCTCATTTGTAATGCTGATATTTGTCTCACCGAGATCGGTTTTCGGATCCCTTGAAGGGTTATCCTTTTTCCTTCTTCACTCACACATTCTAAGGTTTTATAGTAACAGTCCAGTTTGGCTTTATGGGCGGCCAGCCAGTCCATACCAACCAACAGATCGTATGATCCCAGGGGTAATACATTAAGGGTTGCTTGGGTGGAGAATTCACCCAACATTAATTGGCAGGCTGGTACGGCCTCTACCACCTTTCTTTTGGTGCCAGTGGCTAACTGTACCAACCATGGTTTAGTTTGCTTATGTGGCTGTAGTTTACACTTATCAACAGCTCTAGGGGATATATAACTCAAATTCGAGCCAGGGTCAATCAGAACAGATACCAGATGGTTGAAGATCATACCTTCTAGTTCCACCACTGAAGCTTGGTGGTCAGCCTGGTTATTGTCCAAGGCTGCATAAATCTGTGGCACACTCCTGGCCACTTCGTTGACTGTGGTAGCTTCCTGCATGTTGTAAATCTTCCGACTGTTCTGTTGTCGGAGTGGAAAGTCTCTCCAGAGATGATCTCCTCTACAATCCCAGCATTCCAAAGGTTTTCTCTTTGGGTTATCAGTCTTTACTGGTATAGGTCCAGAAGTTTTATTTCCGTCCACCGAGGGAAAGTTTTGCTGGAGTACACTCCGGGTTGGAAAGTTCATTCTGTGGTTCTTCTTGTAGTTTTTAAATCCCGAGGATTTTCTCCCTTTCTTCTGAAATTTTGAACCATTCTTTTGTTTCCAATCTCCACGGGACTCTGCCCGATGTCCATATTGCTCATGACAATATGTTGCCTTTCGTATAGTATCCTCTAAGGTCTTTGGTTCGTCAAACTCAATTCGGTTCCGGTATTCCTTGCGAAGCCTGCTGATGAAGCGTTGTGCCTTCGCCTTCTCTGCTTTGATGTAGGGTACGTACCTTAGTAAGTCAAGGAATTTTTTGACATATTCCTCCATGGTAAGTTGGCCCAGTTTGAGTTCATAAAAATCTTTAGCATTCTCGTCGAAATACCTTTCCGACAAATACTTCTTCCGAAAGTACTTCTCGAACTGTTTCCAAGATAGTTCCTCCTCATGGACCCCTTTTATATTCTTAAGGTCTTCCCACCAGATGGAAGCCTTCCCGTTCAGATTGAAAGTGGCCACTCGGGCCTTCAAATTCTCTGAGAAGTCATGGACTCTGGAATATTTCTTCATCCCAAGTAGCCACGCCTCAACTTTCTCTCCCTTATTTATCTCACCGTCGAAGGAGGGAGGTTTGGCCTTTCTAAATTCCTCAAATTTGTGACTCTTGGAAGTCCTTTGCTTCTTCTGTTTTCTACGAGAATAGGAACTGGTCCTGCTGCTAGAAGAGGCTTCTGAATCACCGAATTCCTTCTCAGTGGAATCTTCTGGCACTGGTCCTTTACCTCTGGGGTGGACCTTTCTGGATGTGCTTCTCTCAGTGTGGCCACTAACACGACCACGATTTTGCATCTCAGGTTCATGCTGCATTTGTCGTTGTAGGTCAGATAGGCTCTGCAGTAGAACTGCATTAATTTTGGTTTGCTTTTCTTGTTCTTTCATCATCCTTTCATTATCGGCCTTGCAGCTTTGCAATTCGACCATGAGGCTCGTCACCGTCTCAGCTAAGTCTGGAGGGGTTCTTATTTCTCTTCTTTCATCAGACTCCTCGTCTCTATTGTGGGATCCTTCTCCCACCTCTTGGTGAGTCACCATATTCTGCGTTTGTAGATTCCCGCGGTTGATCGTCCGCTTGAATGTGGAGAAAAACGTTGGATATTAGTCAAGCATTAAATATATTTCATAATTTGTGCATAATTCCATAATTCTTTCACATGCATATACAGTCGGGTGTTCATATTCCAAGTTTTTAATCCTGGATAAGATAGTTAAGCCAGGGGATTACTCCTCATAGGAGTGTTTCGAACAAGGTTTATAAGAGACTCGTGCATGAGCCCAATCAGGCCGAGTGTTGTAACCATGCTCTGATACCACTTTGTAACACACCCACTATCATAATTTAAAAATTATGGGTTTAATCTCCCCCTTTAAAATAACATCTCCAGATGCCTGCATTAGCGAAGTGCCAATCCCTGGTTCAATATCGGGATTCGGGGTTTCTTCTATCGGGGTTTTGACACCCACGATGTCTTGGCAACTTCAATCACCGATCTTCGATCTCTGATTCACTCCTAACGTATTGGCTTTCCGGGCTAAGTCCTAGTCAATGTGACCACGACGTTCACAAGACCACAGTCTTAATGCTTTTCGGGGTTTGGCACCTTTCAGAGTCATGGCGCACAAGTCCCCTGAACTCTCGACGTGCCTTTACACTGGCTAGCCCCCTTGGCTATACCATGGTCCATATGACCACTTACCATATGAATGCAGCCGTATAACCTCCCATCGGGGTTTCGGCATTTGCGATGACACAACACACCTATACCCGGGACTCGCGATATTCCGATCCCCGATTCTCTCCTGATGCTCGACATGTGTCCCTTGAATCAACGGCTCATGATGGTGTCAGGAATTCGCATATCGCGGTTTTGTAATGTAAGGGTTTCATGTCCTTGAAATTCCCGATACACCGATTCCCGATATGCCGAACTCCGACTCTCTGGGATCTATCGCCACGCGTCCTCGCTGATGGACGGTGTTGATCCCGTCGGGAAATCGCGGGTCGCGATTTCCTGTTGCGAACATTCCATGTCCTTGGAAAATTCGATCTTTCGATGTGTCAAACTCCGATAGCGCCTTGATCTCCGACACATGTCCCTCATATGGACGACTCAAATCTTGTCGGGAAATCGTGGATCACGATTTCCTGTTGCACAATTTCCTTACCATCGAAAACTCCGATGAACAAAACTCCGATGGCGCCCGATCCCTTGCCACCTGTCCTCGTAGACGGACGACTATGATTGTACCAGGATTTTCCTACGAGTTTCCCGACTCTTCCCAGATGATGGACACCTGTCCTTCACTCTAACTCTAGTGGTCCCACCTTGTTTACGTCGTCGTCGGGATATCGCCGATCGCGATTCCCAGCGACGCAGTTTCCTTATCTTCGAAAACCTCGATTTCCCGATCCACGACTCTATGGGATCCTCTAACACGCGTCCTCGAACAATGGACGGTCCAGATCTGATCGGTAAATCACGGATCGCGATTCCGGGTGGCAAGATTTCTATGTATTCGAAATCCCCGATATGTCGATTCCCAATATGTCGATTCCCGACTCTCTGGGATCTTCTGCCCCGTGTCCCTGCTGATGGATGGCTCATATCCTATCGGAAAATCGCGTATCGCGATTTCAATATGTAATGGTTCTATACTCCCCAAATCTCCGATGGTAAAAATCCCGACGCCTCCCAAACGCTGACACGTGTCCTGCCGAGATCAACGGCTAGGATCCGTTCTCGGGATTTCGAAGACAACAAGGTCTCGATTCTCAGACTCAACAAAACCTCGATGACCCTGTTGTCCCGATGACTTCTCTGGGATGTTGACACGTGTCCTTCCGAGTTCAACGGCTAGGACTCTTCTTCTGCACACTAGAGTTTAACCCCGGCGCATCTTCTCGAGATCTGACGGTTGTCGGGACTATGATCTAAGATCTGACAGTTCAGATCATTTCTCCTGCACGCTCCCCTTCCAGAGTTATACTCCGTGAAACTCCTCCCGATCCAACGGTTTACGGGATTTCTACTCCAGATCTGATAGCTCAGATCACTTCCTCGCATACCTACCCCTGCGCAGCTTTTCTAGATTCAACGACCGACGGGTAATTGGACCGAGATCTAACGGTCTAGGTTCATTATTTTGGGTCTTGGAGTTTACAATCCCAATTTCTCGTTGTGAACGATGATAAAAGGGCAAAAGGGGAAAGGTATGTAACGCTTTCGTTACTTCCATCAATCAAATGGTCGTGAATGACCATGGGTACTCCGACGGGATCTCATCCGTTGACTTATTTCATCTCACAACACTACTATCTCGGAACCTTAATAGGATCGTTCCTCCTCGTAAAGGGTTAATAAGGCCTGTGCGTTCGAATCCTTATTCTGGGTTCTGGGTGAACCTTTCCGAGGAGGGAATCTCTGTGAAGAGATCCTTACCGGGTCATTCCCGGGAGCAGATAAAGGAAGACAAATTCCCAAGGACGGCTGGACATGGTTAGCTTCATCTTATCGACGTAATTCGTGCATGGTATCCTTTGTGATAATCATATATCAACCTATTTGTATCAAACATTATGCGGACACTCGCATGCTGCAAATCCTTCACACTTTCACAAGTTCTATGAGCTAACATCTACTCCATATTAACCATTTCTACAGAGACATTCTTACACAGGAAACATTCACAATTTCACAAGTCTTGGCACATATGTGACAGCATATTAATTTCAAATGCAATGTAAGCAAAACACTTATCAGAAATATCTTCAGCAATGGAAGCAACTGCTGAGAGGGGTGCTCGTTTCCACCCAACTGTAGGCGTAGTGACTCCTAATGGATTTACCACTAGCCACCCCCAAGCTGAGACCACGATGCCCTGAGACTTGCGTCTTCTTGTCTTCTAGTGTCCAGGAGTGAAGGTTGCAATCCCTTCCTCTCTGCGATCACTCACTCTGCATAGAACTGCCAGAGTTCCCCTCGCGTCCGCCCCCTTCAATCGCTTCTGCCATACTCCTTATCCTCTCGCGAGGTTGCATGTGGCACGATTACCCTCGCGCTGGTCAGTCATGATGGCTCTACGGATAGGCGGTTCACCTCCCCATCCATCATCAAGCCATCAACCTACCAGCCTGCAAGGAATTTATTTCAGGGCTAGCGAGCCACTTTTGGTTCTCCGGGCCAATGGAGTCCAAATACGGTATTTAATCCTTGGTGGAAGTTAATGCCCTTTTTTCAAGGTGCCCTCCACCACCATCGTGGTCTCTTTTCCGCACATCCCCTCTCAGCAGTTCTGCAATAAATTCAAACTATCATTTACATTCCTTGACCTCTTCCTGCAGGTCCATTTACATCACATATTCATACTTATGAGTTTTGCCATAGTCCTTGGCCAGTTCAGTTATATTTACAATCTGGGAGAAACAGGGTGTTACAGTACCTTTGATTACCCACCTCGTCATGACGATGTCAAGTTTATATCTAATCACCATAAGGTTGAGATTTTTAAGGTTTCATCATTCTGCACGAATTACTTTGAGGATCCTTGGATTCTTCCTTCCCCATCATCCACGATGGATGAGACAGGGCACTTCGACATGTCCATGCCCTTGTCGGCCACTAAAGTAGCATACTCTTTAGTCCAGCAAGCTTCAGCTAACCCTGATCCGACTCCCGCACAAGAGTTGGATCCACTTCTAGAGCCTATCTGGGCTCAGGGTTCTCTCGCCAAAGTCGATTCGTTAGACTTAGTCTTGCCTTCTGACGAAGTAGTAATCGAAGTGATGACTAGTCCAAACAAACCTTGGGAAGATCTTCATCATAGATCATATTTCCTCCCAGAGTTAATCCGAATCGAGGCAGGAGAATTCACTCTCACTATGACGGGAGATCAACCATTTCCTATGAATCTCTTAGCTACCCAGGAGATTTATGTTGAGGGTACTATGGCGACTATTGCTGAAACTATACCCATCAATATCTTCCGAAAACCTGGCATCGTGAAGAATGTCTTCGTCGAGCGGATTCCTCCCCCGAAGAGATTCAAATTTACACAAATCTTTTCAAAGAATTTTGCGACGTTTTTGCCTGGTTTTACGAAGAGATACCTGACATCGACCTACAAAGTGTTGATCATGGGCTACCTTTGTTGTTTTTCAAGCTCGCTTTGAGATTCAAAAGAAACATCCGGTGATACCGTATTTATGCTTTTCGATCTCGTCCGGATTAACTGAGAAAAGTAACCATTATGGAGTCCTCTTTAAGCCCTTTTCAGACTCCTTAAAATGAAAAGATTACCGAGTGACCTTGTTTCTTCACACTCGTTAAATTGGTCCAGAAGAACATTCCTTAAACGGGTCTCCTTTTAAGCCCTTTTCAGACCCTCTAAAAATGAAAAGATTGCCGAGCGATCTTGTGATCTTTCACGCTCGTTAAACTGAAATTTGAAGTCACGTCTGTCTGGCGGTAGTTTACCCCTTTTTTGGTCTGGACAGTCAACTGTATGAACAAAGGTATACTCTATCGAATTCTTATTCTTTAGAAGAATACTCTCAGGTATAATTTTATTCCTTTTTCGGGCCCGAGGGAGTAAATTTACGAAAAAGAAACCCCCACGGAGTCCATAGTTAAGCTCTTTTCAGACTCCCTAAAATTGAAAAGATCGTCGAGTGACCTTATTCTTTCACACTCATTAAATCGGTCTAGAAGAATATTTCTGACGGAGTCCATAGTTAAGATTTTTTCAGACTCCTTAAAAGTGAAAAAATAGTTGAGTGATCTTGTCCTTGTCACACTCGTTAAAATGGTTTTGAATTGACGTCTAATCGGTGCTAGTTTATCCCTTTTTCGGACCAACTAGACTATTGTCGAAAAAGGTACCCCAATGGAGTCTCCTTTTATGCTTTTTCAGACTCTCTAAATATGAAAAACCACCGATCTTACCTTCTCTGGGCTCGTTAAACTTACATTGAAGGACGTTACCATTGTGTGTTCTATCAACCGCATTTGCATACCTTATCCATCAGCCTTGTGATAGTTTTCTTCTGTGTCTTAACACCTTTGGCCGCCGGAGGATTTTTCCCGAGCATCATTTTTCCAGAACATCAGTCTTGTCCTTGTGCCTTGAGCTTGTATGTTTGCAGTACTCGTTCCTCCATTGTAACGTAATATTCCTTTATTCTTTTTCAAAAAATTATCAAAAAGAACAAAAAAATCAAATATACCCCAAAAAGAGGATGGGAAATGTATTTTCTTTATTGGCAGCATCATGAGACTCCCTTGGATAAAGCACATCTGTCCATTTGATTATCATACTATGGGATGTAGTACGATCTTAGGAAGATTTTCTCTCTATATAGAGTTGTGTCCTCCACCGATTGGTTACTCTTCCAAACATATGGAGAGTTTGCGTTGCCTCCTACTTCGTAGACTTATGATTAACATATATGTTGCCTGAGTCTTATCACTTGTCATGTTGTTGTCCAAGGGAAGTTTGTCACTAAGCCTGAGTTGACCCCTCTGCAATATGTCTCTTGTCCGTATACCTGGCCATCCTGAAAGTCCAATCAAGTCTTTGTTCGAAATCACTGAAGCCTTCAGTGCGATCATCAAGATTATCAAGTCCACAACCGACGAGCCATCGAATACCTCTGGGTAGTGCAGTCGTACACTCATATTGCACTCCTACCCGAGTTTTAGAAGATTTTGAAGTTGTTGCTCGAGCTCTGAAGTACATCCATCAGGCCACATCAGCTTTTGAAATATGGGCACTCTATATGTATATCTTTCTGATTTCAAGATGTAGCTCCGCTGTGTATTATTATTGGCTACTCTTTATAGTCATTTGACATGGATCTACAGTGTATTTGATTGGTAGCCATGGTTCTATTTTATCCCGAGCATGGGTATGCCCGCCTCGGTGAGACATTTGTTATTTTGCAGACAACACTTCCTGGTTCCTGATCCTTGGGCTCACTCATTCAGCACATCAGTAAAGATTGGTAAAAGATTGGTAATGTATTTCAGCCATCAGATGCTCTTCTGACCTCACACATTAGGGGGCATCTGTTATAACCCTAAATTTCACCACAAATGCTTACCTGGCATCAAGCCAACTCATATCCCTTCTTTGCCAAAAAATACTGAACAACTCTTCTAAAAACTCCATTTTTAAAAGTACACGCCAGCAGGCCCACTACAGCCTGTGTGTATCAAAAAGTACATGCTAGCAGGCCCACTATAGCCCACATGTACCTTCAGAATCACGAAAAAAAGGAAAGTTGCCGACGGGACAAAAAGCTATGGGTCAGTTAACTAAAACTCTCGGCCATGCATGGCCGAGGGTTCGTCCAAAACCCTAGATTCTTCTAGCCTATAAAAGAAGGGGTAGGGGTACCATTTGGAAGAGGAAAATTATAGCGAAGAAACTCTGCCCATTTTTGTAATCCATTGTCCCAACCCTTTAGCCTTTCCTCAAGCCAAGGGAGAATTAACGCAAAGCAGTTGGAGGACAAAGAAGAGGAGCCCAGGATCAGGTTCAAGGAGCGGTGGCCGGTCTCGACTTTGATTGTAAGTTGATTCATTTTCATTAATAAAGAGAATACTTTTCCCATCCCAATGCATGAGTTATCTATGGTTTGATGAATTTGTGTTTGATTTCCAACCCTTGAGTAGGAAAGTAGCATGCATGCATAGTTGGTATTTTTCTTGATTGTAGGTTATCTGTGGAAGGAGCAGTGCAAGCAAGTGGTCAAAGCGCAACGGAGGATCTACATCAAATGCCAGTAAAAAGGTTAGTGATTCTCTTCATGTAGTTACTGTGAAAGAGGGGTTTTAATCTTGGGTTGTAGGTTAAAAGTAATTTATTTTTGGTCAACATCTGCATGCAAGCCCGACCCTAGTTTGCTAGTCCGTAGGGTATTTTTCCCAACAACAATAATCGTCGCTCCAAAAAGTACTTCAAACTGTCATGGTCATTTTTTACCTTTAAGTGTCTTCCTATTAGGTATGGGCGCCATTTCTGAACTGCATGTATTATGGCCAACATTTCTTTTTCATAAATGGGTTTGACTAAGTTTTTTTCCTTTAAGTTGTCTTCTTTCAAAGGCAATGGGTCTTCCTTCCTACATTAAAACCACACAAATTCCATGGTCGAAGGCAGGACACTCCACAATAAATGTTTTTGTGAAGTCAGGTGTGGTCAAGACGGGAGTTGTACATGTAGCCTCCTTAAGTTTTTCAAAATCTTTGGTTGCTTCTTCTTTCCAAGAAAATGCTTCCTTCTTTAATAATGTTGTTAGAGGTGCTTCTATTTGACCAAAGTTCTTGAAAAACTTACGGTAATAGCCTGTCAATCCTAATAATCCTCTAAGTTTCTTCAAGGTTTTGGGAATCGGCCATTCTCTTATAGATTTAATTTTGTTAGGGTCCACTTTTACACCTTCATGAGATACAATATGACCCAAATATTCCACTTCTTGAACCCCAAAGGAACACTTGAAAGAATTTACGTAAAGTTATTGCTCTTCCAATAGTTGTAATAATTTGTCAACATGTTGTACATGCTCTTCCCAATATTTGTTGTAGATTAGTATGTCATCAAAAAATACTAACACAAATTTTTTAAGGAAGGGCTTGAAAATAGAATTCATCAAGCTTTGAAATGTTGACAGTGCATTAGTCAGTCCAAATGGCATAACCAAAAATTCATAATCACCTTCATGTGTTCTAAAATTTGTTTTAGGAATGTCTTCCTGTCTCATTCTAATTTGATGACATCCCGAATGAATATCCAACTTAGTAAATAATTTTGCTCCATTCAATTCGTCTAATAATTCATCAATGACAGGGATAGGAAACTTATCTTTGATGGTCATTTTGTTGAGTTGTCTATATTTTGGACACATATGCCATGAGTCATTTTTTTTTGTAACCAACACCACTGGTGAAGATAAAGAACTTTGGCTATGTTGAATGATGCCAATCTCTAACATTTCCTGGATCATGCATTCAATCTCACTCTTCTGTGCATATAGATACCTGTAAGGCCTAATGTTAGGTGGTAAACTTCCTAGCTGCAAATGAATAATATGGTGATGGTCTCGGGTAGGTGGAAGACCCTTAGGCATTTCACCAAATACCTTGGAATGATTGTTGATAATAATTTGGATATTTGATGGAGTTAGGGCTATAGATGTTTGAACATCAAGTGAGCACAAATGTGCAATTACACCATGGTGTCCCTTTTTGAGTAGTTTTTCCATGCTATTAGAGCTTAACACTTTAGAGGGTTTCCCTTGGATACACGTAAGCTCAATTTCCTTGTCATTTGAGGAAAATATCATAAAAAGATTTTGAAATTCAAAGGCCACTATTCCCAATGATTGCAACCATTGGACCCCTAATACAACATCAACAGCCCCCATTTGGATGGAAATCATGGGGATACCCAAAAAATACTCCCCCAATGTTGATCCTAATACTATGGCATTTTCCTGAAAAATTTATGGTACCTCCATATGCAATCATTACTTGAAACTCTGGTGCAGGATATACAAAACAATTGACATCTTTTACTAATTTGTAATTGATGAAATTATAGGTGCTACCTGAATCAATCAATATTGTTACCTTTTTCTTTTTGATGTATCCTTATATCTTGAGGGTTTGTGGAGTAGTGATATCAGCCAAAGCATGAAAAGATATTGTTGGAGTAGTCTCTTCTAGATTTGGGTCTTGTGATGGTTCCAATTCTTGATCTTCTTCCTCTTCATGGTCTATGTAGAATAATTTCTTTTCACCGCATTTATGCCCCTTACTGTACTTGTTATAACAATTGAAACATAGTCATTTTTCTCTTCTTTCATCCATTTGTTGAGATGTCAACCTCATTGGTTTAGGTAAACTATCTTCTTCCTCTTCATAGCCTATGTGGAATAATTTCTTCTCACCGCATTTATGCCCTTTAATGTACTTGTTGTCACAATTGAAACATAGTCCTTATGCTCTTCTTTCATCCATTTGTTGAGGTGTCAACCTTGTTGGTTGAGATATGGTTGTCTTATGACCCCCAAAATGATCTTTGCCTCCAATGCTATACTAGTGTGTAGCCACCACCATTGTCTGATGTGAGGAATTGGAAACATGGCTTCATGAAACAGAGTATATGCATGTATATCGATTCTCAGGTTGTACGATGAACATTATCTATCCTCTTCCAAATCGATATTAGGAACATAGTAGCAGTAGGTTTGATTTATCACCTTCCATATGGATCTGAGTAGAATTGCAACAGATTTCATGATTACCCTTCCTTCCACTCCATGTGAATCTTGTTTGTTGAGTTCGTGTACGTGGACAATAAACTCATTTTTTTTACTCGGTTGAGTTCATGTGCGTGGACAATAAACTCAATTTTTTTTTCTCGGTTAGGTTCATGTACGTGGACAATAACTCATTTTTTTTACTCGGTTGAGTTCGTGTACATGGACAATAAACTCAATTTTTTTACTCAGTTGAGTTCGTCTACGTGGACAATAAATTCAATTTTTTTACTCAAGTATTTTTTTTTCTAGTACTCTATGACTTTTGTGAACAGAGAATATGATATAAATGGAATCTTACTATACATGGACCATAAAATCAATTGCCTTTTTGTTGAGTTCATGTATCTGGACAATAAAACTGGTCTGAATAACTTTTCTTTGCTATGTGTGATTTATCTGATGTGATTAATAAAGTACCACATAAATGGTATCTTAGTGATTGGAATTTGAAATCCAATTTATGAGTAAAATTTGAAGTTCATAACAATTTATTAAAAGTTTTAAGTATTTTATTTAATTTTTATGATGAGTAAGTTTTTTAATGTGGTAATTTGTCCGTCAAATTCAATCTTTAATGGGGATAATAAAGTTTATTTATTTCTTCAAACAATTTTTTTTCCAATACTATGTATGACTTGTTTGTTGTGAACAATAAAGTAAAGTACGATATAAATGGCATTTTAAAAATATTACTTTTATCTTTACTTTTTCATGTGATAGTGAACATCGAGTATCCTATCTCTATCATTGCTTTTCATTTGATAATGAACACCCATTTCAATTGATCATTTTTATGTCTTTGTTATATCCTTGGGGACATATTGCAATCATGGGCTTGGATAACTCGACAATAAATTGTTTTTTTATAGTTTGATATGGAGTTTATTTTCAATGGTTTTTTAATTCCAAAATTATTGTAAATTTCATTGGCTTTGGTCCTAGTGTTGGGATATGGGTCCTATTGATTTATGTGTTGGG
This sequence comes from Picea mariana, assembly GCA_032191745.1. Lineage (NCBI taxonomy): Eukaryota > Viridiplantae > Streptophyta > Pinopsida > Pinales > Pinaceae > Picea > Picea mariana. The sequence goes on from JASDQU010102280.1 coordinate 150,237, forward strand.
ATATGATTGTTCCTACTGTTGGGATATGGGTCCTATTGATGTACATGAGATGGTTCATTACATGTAGCTAGTCTGTGATTACAAGGCGCCAATAACTACGACTTCATGGTAGCCAAATCATTGCTTGGGATATCCCAAACAAGGTAGTAATGTGTTCTAATGCTTTCAGGAAGAGGTGATGAAACTTTCCATTTCACATATGAAAGAATAATTGATATTTTCTTTTCACAGAGACCACAAAAATAGAGGGAAACACTATTTTCTTTGGTCCTAGTTGAGCAATGTGTTGGTTTTTATAACCATTAAATCTACTACTCACTTTGATATGTTTTTTAGTAAGTTTTTTTTTTCAAAGCAATATGGAGCAGATAACAAACTCCAAAATTATGAGAACCTAGAAAAGATTGAACTCTATTCTTCAATCTGAATTCTTTTGTAAAGATTACAATTTTAGAGTTTTTGACCACATAAAAAATAAACACTCTAAAAATTGTATAGAGTAATTACTCAATGTACATTTATTTAGTTAAAATAGTTATGAAATATTTATAGAGGAATAGGTTGAAGTTTTCATGAATATATGTGCCCTCATGGAGAGGTGTGCTCCTCAATATCTGCATTGTTGTATCACATCATATCCTCCATGTTTAGGTTAGAAAGTGTCCCCACACATCATATCCTCATTGTTTAGCTAAGTGTCTCCACTTTCTCCAGAAGATGAAAGAAGGTGCCTAGAAACAATTTCTCTAGAAACCACCTGGCTTAAAATGGAAGCTAGCCTTACACCAAATCAAATAGGAACTATGATGGTGTTGTCTAGTGGAGTGAGTGTAAACTTATTGAAACTTTGAGTAGGGTGTGAATAATGTTTTTTAGTGAATTTTCATCAATTATTATAGTTATGCATACACTTATATTTTTCCCTTAAATATAAACATTTTCCATGAATATATAATAAGATTTCTTAATGTTTTCGCCAAATAAAAGATTGTGCATCCCAAATTTTAGGGAATATTAACTACATAGAAATTTTTTTAATAGCTTAATTGTATTATTTTTTTTCACTTTTTTCAACATATAGGTGCTATATCATGTTGTATATTAGTGTGTAGAATTTTTTTTTCATTTATTTCTAAAGATATTTTTTATTGCCATTTCTTTTGTTTTAAGTTCCCTTCCCTATAATTGATATGAAAGTTTGTTTTTTTCTCTAAATATTTTACTATGAGATTTTTTTGTTAATTATTGTTAGTGATGCACATGTGACACTAATGGAATGGTGTTTCTGCCAAATTTTAAAGGCAGTAAAAATAAATAAATGGGTTATTTCCTAAGCTAAATGATATATATTTTTTATAAATATGGTTTGATCGCCAAATGGTTTGATAAGTTATGACTTATGTGGTTTGAAAAAAGAATCATTCCCTGTGAAATAGTGACTTCCTCATTATCAAACAAAGTAGGCTCAAAAAATTTGAGGTTGTTGGTATTGAACACATCATAAATGCCAATTTGAGAATGCAAGTCCAAACGATAGGCATTATCATTATCTCTTGAATAATAGTTTAAGGGTCGTAGTATAGAAGTTTTAGTTTATGATGGTGTTGGCCTTGAACCTCTATTTGTGTAGTCGTAACCACACTCAATCGCCAACCTATAATTTATAGGGGGCATAATGATGGTCATGAAAACCCTTATAGCACTTTTGAGAATCCTATAGAGCGGTGTTGGCAGCAGGTTGAACTAGAAATAAGGACGATCTTAGGGAAAAAAAGTGTGTAGAAACGGAAGTAACAACTGGAGGGAAACTTAGCATGCACACATGCAAGAAAGCGTGCACAAGGAAATCGATAGCTGGAAGGAAGAACATCACACACACATGGGAGGAAGACCTAATGTCAGTAGGGTTAGGGTTTTTGTAATACATTGTAAACGGTTGAAGAGCCTGATATATATAAATATAGATACGTAGGTATAATAGTGAGTTCCCCAGTTTTTGTTGAGTAAGCTTGTTGGTTCCTGATTAGTTCCTTTTTGTATTGTTCATACCGGATATGTATGAGTGGATGTGATATGTAATATTGTTGTGAACTATTTTGTAAGTTGTTGAGCTAGAATAGAGGAGAGAAGAAAGATCTAAGGATTAGATCGTAGGCTGTGGAGCCTAGTGCGATCTAGTTCACCTCACATAGATCTTTCCCATCTGAAGGGAATTGTAAGCACGTGGCGCTGGAGATACAGAACTACCATAATAGAAGAGCCAAGAGCCAAATCTTTGTGGACGTAGCCCAAGAGGGGGTGAACCATGGTAATACCTGTGTAATATGATGAATGCATGTATGTCTTTAATTTCTTTCAACAGTTAATTGTTGTGCTTAATGAATGAGTTATTATATTGTTATGAAATACGATGGCGTGTTAAGGGAATAAACTGTGATGATCGTGCATAATCGCGAATAATAGTAAGATAACAGTCACGTCTTAGAGTAGATGGCTCTAGATAATAAACCCGTAGCTCATACTCAGTCCTAGGTTGTAAACACCTAAGTCGTACAACCACCCATTAAAGCTATCTTGGGTGAGACTACAAAGTGCATTCTATGCGTTGTGTTGCCTTCTAGTTCACCAGGAGGGTTGATAGTTTTAGAGGCTTTGTTGGAAACCTGAAAAGACATGAAACCTGGGTCAACAACTCATATGGTAAACAAAGAAGAAGAAATAACCAACAAATGGTTCCGTTGTCGTGTTGGTAGGAATGAGAGAGGACTGATTAGGTGACATAGACTGAGTGAGAAGAGGACGAAGAAAAGAAGAGAGAAATGAGCCACTAGAAGGGAATGTTGATATCATGGAACCCCACAAAAGTAGAAATCAAAGGTTGGTTGTGAACCAAAGAGCTAGAGTTTGCACAGAAAGACAATAGAAACCCTAGAATCACTCCTCGAAAATATCTGGACAAATACGTGTTTACTGATTTACACAAAGTCTTTTTCTATGATTTTCCACATCTACTACATGAGTGGATACTCAGGTTGAAGGATAACCACATGACGAACCAGATTCGGCAGCTAGATTGGACTCTAGTACAGATTGAGCAGTTACAATAGGTGAACAACAAATTCACCCATGCAGTAGACTTTTGGCCTGACGGTGTTGTTGCAGGATTCATAACAGAGTTTGCAGTTGACACAACGAAGTCATACAACACAACAGAGTAAGAATTTCTAAGTGGACCTTGAGGAAGGTACATTCGATCACTGTATACTTCTATTAAGATATTTTTATATAACAAAGGTGTAATGACAATGGAATCATATAGCTAAACTTCCCTGCGTGTATTGGGGGAAGGGGGGAAGCATTGACAGAGAGGGGATAAATGGAAGGAAGTAGAGATAAAGGCAAGAAGGAGGAGGAACCCTTGAACCTGATCATGATGGATGACGACTAGATCAAGTGGATCTTGGCGTCATTAGGAAAGACGTGTAGTGGAGTAGCCTACCAATATAAGGTGAATACCAATAAGAGAGCCGTAGCCGCGAGGGAGGGCATGGATAGTGATGAGGAAGAGGTAGAGGATCTCCGGGCTATGGAGCAAATTGAGTAAATCCCGGGTGCAACATATGAGAGGGAAATGAGAGGTCCAAGAATGGGAGGAGAAGGCAACCATCCTATGCATATTAATGTCAGTGTGGAACCCATAAACCCATGTGTGACTAATACACCAAAGAGAACACCATCGTTTAGACAACCAAAGTTCGTAGGTAGTCTGACAGCAGGAAGCCCATCTACACAAGGAGCAGCAACTGGAGGATCCAGTTTAGGTAGCACTAGTTAAGTATCTACATTGTGCAGAGGAGGTAGTAGTTCAGTATTCAGAATGGTAGGACACGATCCGACTATCCGATTACCAGAATTTCGGGGAGAAGCAGTAGAATACCTTGAGAAGCATTTGTTCATTTGTGCAAAGATATGGGATGCAAAATAGATCACTGATGAAGATATGAAACTTGAGCAGCTAGCAATTACGCTAAGAGACCGCGCACTAGACTGGTACACGAGTCTAGACACAAACAGTTCCCCGGGAACAACAAGGACACTAGCTGATAGTAAGAAGTTACTGATTAATGAGTTATAGAAGCCGATTTTAGAGGATCAGTACATGAATGAAATGATTGAAATCAGACAGAAACCAGGAGAATCTGTATGGGAGATTGATCAAAGATTCAAGTGATTGAAGGGAAAGCTAAAATACCTTATGACCGATATGCAACATCGACACCTATTTGTCAACTCACTACAACCACATTTAAAATATCCTTTACGACAACAAAATTTTCAAATGCAGGCAGAGGCTCTGCAGGAAACCTTGCAACTAGAAGAGAATTAGTACCATCAGACGGACCCAACTATCGAAGATCTGAAGGATAATTTGAAGAATCTAATGTTTTAGTTGAACCAGAATAAGATCAAAGACAAACAAGAAGTTGTTTGGTGCACCACATGCAGGATGGAAGGACACCACAAGAATGAGTGCCCAACATTAGCGTAGTTTATGGCTGCAGACATGCCAAACCCATTAGCAACAGGAGGGCTATGGTGTGAAATATGAAAGAAACTGGGTCACGACCCTTACCACTACACGATGATGCACAAATACCAGAAAGTCCCAAAGAGTTCATATTGCACCTTTTGCAAATCAGTGGGCCACGACGATAAATATTGTAGAACTATGGAGCTGATACAGGAAAGAACATCAGATGCATATAGGGTACAGGCCAAAATGATGACTGGGAAAGCAACACCACAGTTCAATCAGGCCCCAGCTCCATACAACACTACGCAACAACAGTATAACACTGCACAACAACCATACAATAACGCACAACCTTAGTACAACCCGGAACAACCCCAGTACAATACCACACAGTACAATCAAGCACCACAGTATAATTTTCCGAGAGGTGATCGAGCAGGCTACTGAGGAGGAGGATGAGCTAGAGGAGGTTTCGGAAGAGGTAGAAGGCCAGTCACATGTCACAATTGTCAGCAACCGGAACATTATGCACGGGAATGTTCACTTCCACTAGAAACTTGTATGTATTGTCACACATCGGACCATGATATAGAGGAATTCCTGACACTAATAGTAAATATTCAAGAAAAGTGGAACCAGAACAATCAAAATATCCAGTGGATTTCAGCCGAAGCAAGGGATGATGGACAAAACATCAACATATTCACTAGTGGAGGAATGCAAATAGGAAATGATGCAGTTCGACAAGAACCAATGCAGAACCAATGGGTAAAGAAGAACACTGAACTAAGGAAGCAGTTCGACGCACAAAAGGAAAAGGAGATATTTAAGGAAGCCAGACAAGAATTTCAGAAGGAGGACATAGTTTTAACTTCAACTACACAATAGAGCAAGGAAGCCATAGAATATGAGATGACGCCATCACTGGATCATACCAACAGAATGCAGCCCATGGGACAAGTAAGTACAATCAAAGGATTTTTGCAATCATGCATGAAAGTATTAAGTGATCCTTCATTGGTGAAAATACTGCAAAACATACTAGAGAAATGTAGCAGTGAGACGGACGAAAAAGCCAGAACCAAAAACTGTTAACCACCTACACACAAGAAGAAGAACAAGTTGGGAATTTAGACTGAATGCTAACATTGGGGATTTCAATATGGGAGAAATTATATTAGATCTAGGATCCGAAGTGAATGTATTACCAAAGGATCTGACATGGAAATGCATGGGAGAGCCAACAATGGGATACTCAAATGTCCAATTGAAACTAGCAAACCAACATAGATTCCTACCAATAGGTAGACTGAAAGGAGTGACAGTAGATTCTGATGGAGTGCACATGAAAGATGACTTTGAAGTCATTGAAATAGTAGACGGCACAACACTTTACCTGACATTGCTTAGTATGGATTGGGTTTTTGACAACCAGGCCATAATCAATTTGAAAACCAGGAAAATGACATTTGAATCCAGAGAATACAGGGTCATAGTGCTATTAGATCCATCAGAAGGGGAGAGGTTCGTAGAACCCACTTGTATGGACTTAGAGGAAATCATTCAGTTGTACAGAACAACTGCGCGTAATGAGGATTACGTAAACCCAACTGCAGATGGGGTACTCAATTGGTGGAGCATTACTTCATGTGCAACAGACTCAGACACCAATTTGGAAAACTGGCAACAGAGGCTACACGAAGTATCCACGAGAAGATGTGCAAGGATAGACCGCGCAGTAAGGTGGGTAGGCACAAAAATCACATAACCACCCAATTTCCATGGACTAAATGATCTGGAAACATTCCTAACACAATATGAAGACGAAGTCTTAGAGAATCGAAGGCTGCTAGCACTGGACTTAGCACTAAGGGCCACACCCACAAGATGGTGGGG
>JASDQU010102281.1:23819-40841 GCA_032191745.1 Picea mariana
CCTAGAACACATACACACTCTTAAGAACGCACACATGTTCTTTTGAATTCAAATTTTTTGGGCGATATTGACAAGGTGTATGCTGACTTGGTTGGCTCATATTTAGGTTTGGGATGTGATCTAGATTATTTCCAGCATCAAATGAAAGAGGATATATAATAAAGAAATGTATAGAGATATCTTGGATATCCAATAATATAACATAAATATATCATAGATGCAACCATAAACACAGAGATATAGTAATACACAATTTCTATTAATGAGGAAAATGTACAAAATTGTAGAAATACATAGTGAAAGATATGCGAGAATGGTGGAAGCTTATCTTCGAGAAGTGATGACTACTCACATTCGCAAGAAGATGATTGTTACAATGAAGATCCAAAGTCCTTTTTAACATAAAGAAAATCCAAACCCCTAACCCCGAAAGATGAAAAGCCAATAGTTTTGTGGACCCCGTTTTGGGTAGTTTGGTGTATCAACTTCTCGGGGGCGTAACTTTGGCATATGATCTCTGTTTTGGGTGCACAATAGCTTGTTGGAAAGGTATGGATGACGATATTCATTTTGGGGGATCAATTAGAGCCTAAGGCTTTCACTGAGGTGTTCGATCCAGAAAAAGATTCATTTAGGCCCTCAAAATGGCTCCGAAAGTTTAGGAACCAAAAACTTGTTAAAAATAGTAAGTTGCTAGAAGACTGTTTTGAGCTAGTTGGAATAGGTGGGCAGCCACTAATATCCACCCGGATCAATACTCCCTCCTTAGGAAGCAATGGTTTCCATTGTGTTGAGTACTCGGGGGAGACGAAAAAGCGTTTGTTGAATCTTCATCTTGATGAGTGCTTGCCTTGCTAGAGAAGTTGTGTCGCTTAGCTTGTTGAAGGTTGTCACAAATCTATGGCTAGAAGGTTTGGAAATTTTTAACCAGTCTGGCTACATGATATGACTGTGTGCAGAAGGAATCTTTGCGCTTTTTTGCAATCTTTTCGACCTGCTTATGTTGGATAGAAGGTGCTTGGACCAAGGTTGCAGTGGTTGTAGTGTCCTTCTATTCACCTTTTGAACAGATTGTGAAGAAGCTGAATTTTGTAGTATGAGATACTACCTTGCAACACTATTTAGGTGGGAAAGTAGTCAGAACTATGTCTGGTATCCTGTAGAGATGACCCCCCAGAGTAACAATGATACTATAGGGTCAAGACTCATATATAACATGACGCTTCCACATATATGGCTGGCCCAAAAGAACATCACAAACATTCAATGGGGAAACATCACTTAATACCTCATCCTTGAAGGATTGGATGTCGTATGACAATCAAAACTACTGAATGACATGTAGTTCTCATCCCTGGTGAAACCACCCAATATTGTATGGTTGTGGGTGTCGTGTTGTCAACAATCCCAATTGTTTGATGAACTCAACTGAGATGAGGTTCTTCTAGCTTCCACTATCAACAATAAAATGCAGCAGGGTCCCCTTCACCCTCATATATGAATGAAAAAGGTGCTCCCCCTCTTCAGGATCTCTGGTTCTTCTCATTGAATTGTTTCAATTGTGACAATAGCATTGGGGTCTCCATCGATGATCTGTCTTTTACCAGTATTTTCTGAATTATATACTGAATTAGGGTTCAACTCCTTGTCTTTGATCTCAACCACCAATGAATTTTTTGAGCGACATTCATTGGTATTGTGCCATGGGATTTTTTTGAAATTGCACAATTTTCTAGTGTCCTTCTTTGACTTTTTGTTACCCTTCTATTCCTGTGGTTTGGACTGGTTTTCTGAAGGCTGGTTGTTAGGGACTTCTTTACCATACTTTTGGTTGTTGTTCTGGTGCTTAAATTTATGCTTTATTTTAACAACATATCAATAAGCATCACCTAGTGATGAGATGTCCAAAAAATTCATTTCAATTTGGATGTATCTATGTAGAGCCCCATGGTATTTCAGAACCAGATGTCGCTCAAAGTCTTTGATGCTTAGCTTCATGCACAAGGTATGGAAGGTATTGGTGAACTCTAGCACTACTTGGCCCCTCTCTTGTTGCAGTGTGGTCCATCTCATGTACTGGTCGTCATAGTTTCCAATAGGGTAATATTGTTCCTTGATCACATCCACAAAAAAATCCCAAGTGGGCTTATCCCCATATATTCCAGACTCCTCTGTGGAAATTTGCTCCCAGTAAGTTTCCCACCATTGTTTAACATGGGGGAGAGCCTTAAGGAGTGCGAAGGTGATCTTTTCCATGTCAGATAAATTATGAACACGGAAATAACCTTCTAACAAATTTAACCATTTTTCTAGGGCATCCACATCTATCTATCCATCAAATATGGAAATATCAAAATTAACTTGTACCTTTAAATGAGAGGTGCCTCAAAAGAGGCTGCTTGATGAAGATGCACTTGTTGATATCAACAGGCATTGAAGGATGTGGAAAAAATTCTCCATCATTTCATCCCTCTGTCGTGTGAGAGCTTGCTCAAGAAACAAATTAATAAACTCGTCTACTTTGTCGTTTTTATTTTCTTCCTCCATGGAGGGTTTCTTGGGCGTGTGAGAGTGATTGTCCTCAAGAGATACAAGATTGAGACCCAACTTGCTATTCTAGGACCTTGTCGGAGACATGCACTGAAAAAATGATCAAGAGCATCCTACTCTGATACCACTGATCCAGATTATTTTTGGCATGAAATGAGAGGGGATACATAATAAAGAAATCTATAGAGATATCGCGGATATCCAAAAATATAACAGAAATATGTCAGAGATGAAACCATAACCATAGAGATATAGTAATACACAATTTCTATTAATGAGCGAAATGTAAAAAACTATAGAAATACAGAGTGAAAGACTCGCTAGAATGGTGGCATCTTATCTCTGAGAAGAGATGTTATGACTACTCACATTCGCAAGAATATGATTATTAAAATGAGGCTCCAAAGGCATTTTTAACATAACTAAAATCCAAAACCCTAACCCCAAAATATTAAAAGCCAACAATTTTGTGGATCTCGTTTTGGGTAGTTTGGTGTATCAAATTCCTAGGGGCGTAACTTTGGCATATGATCTTTGTTTGGGGCACATGATAACTCGTTGGAAAGGTATCGATGAGGATATTCATTTTGGGGGTTCAATCAGAGCCTTTGGCTATCATTGATGTGCTCGATCCCAAAAAAGATTCATTTAGGCCCTCAAAATGGCCCTAGAAGTTTAGGAAGCAAAAACCTACTAAAAATAGTAAGTTGCTAGAAGACTATTTTGTGCTAGTTGGAATAGGTGGGTTTCCACTTTTTGGGATACTGAGAGGGGGGTGGGCGGGGTGGGGGTGAATCAGTATTACCCTTTTTCAACAATTAGCAGTTACTTTTTATATTTTATTGATCACCATAATAAATCAACAATGAATTGTATGCAAAATCAATTATATAAATATATTTAAGATCAATTACAAGGTTTTTATAAAGAATAGTGAAGGACACCAATCCTCTTTAGAGAACCAACTCTAGGAGACACAGATCACCTTCTTCAGGGCACCAACCCTAGGAAGCACCAACTCCCTCATCTTTAGGTAACCAACCCTAGGAAGAACCAACTCCCTTGTATTTAGGGCACCAACCCTATGCAGCACCAACTATTTAGGGCACCCACTCTAGGAAGCACCAACTCCCTTGTAATTTACAATTTTCTTATTAAGGATATGAATCCTTCCATGCTCCTCCCTTCCACCCTCATTGCATTAGTATCTTCATCTTTCCTTCCTGGAATATGCTTCTGCTTTTGATCTTCTGATATGGACTGCAGAGACACCTCCTTCTCACCACTCTTTCTCGTTTATATACTCTTCCAACTGGTGTGAGATATGAAACATTGTGTCCCTTTGTTTGGACCATCACACCTCTTTATTTTAACATTAGCAATAATCACTATTATTATTCAAACATTAATGTTAATTATTTTAACTTAGTGAGATTTATTTTCATAAATTGATCATAGGTATGTATCGAAAACCTTTTTTAACTCAATTCCATATTCCTGCAAATATTTGCAGAAACCGAGTTCTGTAGAGGTGCTTCCTTCAACCCATTTATATGTGACCACATGCACAGAACCATGGACTTCTTAATTTAAGTGTTGCTTCATATTTATCCCTTTGTTTCTTTATTCCATATGACCTCAGGTGGTGACCAGATGATAGGCCAAGAGAGTGCTTGATCAATTATAAAAATCAATGGTCACGTTTTAATCTCATGATGAGATGGACGATTCTCGTTTATTTCGGAACTTTGGGACTCTGGGCTTTTACTGGTAGCGAAACTCCCGAAGTTAAACTCCCGGAGTGACATAACTTAATGACATCACTTGATGATGTGGCACAGGCCGAGTGGCTTCCATGTGTCACTCAGATTCATGATTTACACGTACCTGAAATGTCGATTTCATCTTGACACTTGTCATAATCTGACTGTGTCCTTGATGACATGGTATGATGATGTATATCTCCTGATGTGGCACATGTTATGCTCCTGGATCTAATGGTCAAGATACTTTCCGAAGTGTTTCAATGATCGGATGACTCATGTTCATTTCGGGACTTCGACCTTCGGTTAATTTGATTTCTCCGCTTCACAATTATTTCGAAGTGAGATTCCCCGAAGTGTAACCTCCTCACAAATTTCAACCTGAAATGAATGTTGTTCATTGATCATGATCTTAGATCGACGACTCGATCTGTCTGCGATGTTTCTTTTCCTTGGTTTAAATCCAACGACTCTTCTTCTTTGCTTATCCTATCCTTCCACTTTAAGTGATCCAATGACTATTAAGAATTCAGGTATTCGATATCTCAACCCTTTTGCCTTTCTTATCTTATCCTTCCACTTAAAGTGATCCAGCGATTACCGGAATTCGGATATTCGAGATCTCAGCCATTTTTCCTTACTTATCCTATCCTTCCACTTAAAGTGATCCAATGACTATCGAGAATTCAGGTTTTCGAAATCTCATCCCTTTTTCCTTTCTTATCTTATCCTTCCACTCAACTTGATCCATCGGTTGAAAATGGTCTCAGATTAGATCAACGATCATTGATGATGGCGGGGTCCCAACTAGCACGACGTTTAAAACTATCGTCGAGCTCTGCAATGGAAAACTGCTCGTTGGTAATGGAACTAATGCCAACCGTAGATCTATTTGGTGGGTGACGATCGAAGGTCTAGACTAATTGCAGGATTGGAATTAGCAAGTTGTTTAATTCTCCCTTCGCGCTCCGCAATAAATCCCTTCCCTTGATCTGTGCTTGCATATCTGACGATCAGGACTTAATCTGATTGTTTGGTGGATCAACCATAGTCGTCGATCTTTGAATCTATAAGATCTAACGGTCTATAATAATTGTGAGATTGGAAATAACACGTTGTTTAATTCTCCTTCCGCTCTCTGAAATCTATCCCTATTGTTGATTTGGCGCTTTCATATCAACGATACTGATTTGATTTGATCGTTGACTAGTCCTCAAACGATCCTTCTCTTGTAATCTAACGGTCTAGACTAATTGTGGGATTGGGAATAACACATTGTTTAATTCTCCCGTTGCTCTCTGCAATCCATCTTTGCCGTTGATATGGCGCTTTGTGTATCCAATGACCCTGATTTGATCTAATCATGTTTCTGCAATGCGTTTTCCCTTCTAAGCTTCATGTGTGTCATCTCTTCTGGGCTTCTGATCTTCATTCACTAAACCTCCTGAGCTTTATCTCGGCGTACTGTCATACTGTTTGACATAAATGACAACACATTAATGACACTATGTCCAACAATATCCCCCTTTTTCATTGATGGAAACACACCAACTTCATACACAATATCCCCCTGTGATGATGCTTCTCTCCTCTGAAGTTACTCTCCCCCTTTGACATCAATGGAAAAGGATTTCTCCTCATATGATCTATCTGTCTATATGCTACTAATCAATATCTAAACTCCAGTAACTCCCCCTACAATCAAGCTCTGCTTTCCATAACTGAATGACTCCTCATGTCAATCTTCTCTCTTTTCTTCTAACTTCTCTTCCCCTTTGTTCTGAAGGGGCAGTTCTTCTTGACAAGATCTCTCCCCCTGTCATTTCTACAGGATTCCATGTATACCACTATCTTTGAAATTTCGTTTTCCAGTCTTTTCATTTTCAAATTTGTACTTAATCTATATTTCATCATTACCTCACTGTTGCATAATTTTCCATCCATTCCATTTCTTTTTCACATAGTAACTTCCATTTAGGGTTTTGTCCACTTGTAACCATTCTGAGACCAATATATAACCTGCACCATTCCTGGGTAGATAAAGACTTGCAATAAACTATGTCAGATCTTGCATAGAGTTATATCATTAAACCATGATGATTTTGATGATCCTATTCATTTTTATGTGCTTCAATGCTCATAGGAGCATCAATAGAAATGGATTTTATCTCATCCCTAAATTCTTCTCCCCTTCTTTGTTTTTAATTTTTCTTTGAGAAGGAGTTTCAGTGTACCATTAAAATAGATTTGAAAAATTTCTGAGATAATAATCACTCAATTCTTCTTGTTGTTCTATTGTTGGAGATTCATCATCAACGTCACTATTATGTGCACTAGAAGCTTCTTTATCCTTGTCTTGATAATATTCCTCTATTAATTTCCATTTGTTGGGTAATGGATAATCTTCTTGTATGACATTATCAAGTTTTGGAGTTGTGTCAGATTTTTCTTTAGGAGTTTTCATATCTTGAGTTTGGTCTAGTACTTTGTATGCATATCTTTGATTATTATATTCCTTATTAGAAGTTTTACCCACCAAAATCCTATTATTAACTTCATTAATTTCGAGAGAAATATTTTCATCGTCTTTCTTGTTTGGTACTTCAGATTTTCTTTTCCATGTCTTCTTATTTTGTTTGTCAGGGTTTCCTATTTTTAGGGATTGCATTGGTAATCTACATTCTTTGGTTTTATGACCATAATTGTTTCATTTTTTACATTCAATATTGAATTTTTTCAAAGGAGTAAATGACTTGTAGTTTCTCTTCTCTGTATTTTACCTATTGTTCTTATATCTTTGGACATTTTTGTTATTGTATTGTCCATAAGCTTTGTAGTGTATTGCCTTATGTCCAAAATTATTGCAAGAGTAACAATATCCAATGAATAGATATTTATTAAGCAGATTCCTTCTGATGATTGTATTCTTCCTGTCATTTATTACTTTAATAGGGAATGTTGATTTTTGTTTATGTGAAACAATGTTCAATGGCATCATATTTACCTTATTATCTTCTCTTCTTAAGGAACCCTTTAGAGCATATGCATAACTAATTGGTCTTTTGACAGATCTTTGTGATGTAGAAGTTGAGCCTTAGGTGTATCCCAAAGCAGTCTTTTTGTTTGGTGACCTTTGGTTACTGAGAATTTCATCCAAGATATTTGAACTATTTCCAAATTTTTGTCTCTTCTTTTCTTTCTCAAGTTCACTTTTTAGCATATTGATCCGAGCTTATAGTTTCTCACATGCTTGTTTTTTATCACTAAGTTGTTTTAAAATGATTTCTTCAGTTTTATTAGCTTCCAGTAGCTGGGACTTCAAATCACTGATGGTCTATTTTGACTCTTTGAGGGTTTTGGAAACTTCCCTCTCTCTTGATTTAATAGCCTCTTTAATCTCTAGAAGTTCTCTTCTTAGTACCTTGTTTTGTTTTTTAGTTTTTCCTATTTCTTCAATTACACTAAGGATTTCTTATTCAAAGTTCCCTTCTTCTTCATTTTCTGAATGTTTATCATCTTGTGTTTTCATTCCCATAAACAGAAGCTTTGAATCTTCATCTTTTCTTATGTATGAAGAGCTGATCTCTTATTTAGAGTAGAATCTTTTATTTTTCTTATAAAATTTCTTCTTGTATTGGTTTTCCTGGTTGTGAATTTCTTCATCATTTTCCTCCTGTATGGGATATGGACGTTTGTTGGAAAAATGTTCAATTCTGCCACAGTTGAAACATTTGAAAGGTAACTTTCCTTTATATTTTCCAAATCCTTTCTGGAGTTTCTTTATAAAGTTGGCCTCTTCTACATATGATATATCTGATAACTCATCATTGGTCTTTTCTCCTGCCTCATCTTTGTCTTTGATGCTTTAAAGGATGTTTCATATTTTGTTGATTTATCATTCCCTGTTCTCATTTCATATGCTGTAAAAATTCCATGAAGATGATCAATTGTGAGTGTTCTTAGATTAATTCTATATTCAATTGTAGAAATATTTGCATCATATCTCAGAGGTAATGATCTTAGTAATTTTTGCACAATAGGTTTATCTGTTATTTCTTCTCCTTCTTCTCTGATTGAGTTAATCACTTCATCTACCCTATGAAAGTACTCAACAATATTTTCTTCTTCTTTCATTTTTAGATTTTTAAACTTTGTTCTATAAGTCTGTAGTTTAGCTTCCTTGTCTTTGTCATCTCCTTCATATACAACCTCCAACTTGTCCCAGATTTATCTGGATGATTTACAATGCATAACCTTTGCACATATAGAATTAGTCAACCCTCCTAGAATTCCATTAACTGCTCTTGAGTTGTCATTACATATTTTCTTTCCCGCAATGTCTTTGGGTGGAGTAGTTGGTGCAGTGTAACCATCTTCAATAGATTTCCAGATATCAAAACCAAGAGCCAACATGAAGTTTTCCATTCTTATTTTCCATAGAGCATAGCCTTCTCCATTGAACAATGGTGCTTTGTTGTTAGACATTCCCTCTTGTTGATACATCTTCAGTATCTACCTTCATGTTGTTAGACTGTGCTGAAGGCAACCTAGATCTGATACCAATTGTTGGAATACTGAGAGGGGGGGGGGGGTTGAATCAGTACTACCCTTTTTCAACAATTAGCAGTTAATTTTTATATTTTATTGATCACCACAATAAATGAACAATGAATTGTATGCAAAATCAATTATATAAATATATTTAACATCACTTACAAGGTTTTTATAAACAATAGTGAAGGACACCAATCCTTTTTAAAGCACCAACTCTAGGAGACATAGATCCCCTTCTTCAGGGCACCAACCCTAGGAAGCACCAACTCCCTTGAAATTTACAATTTTCTTAGTAAGGATATGAATCCTTCCATGCTCCTCCCTTCCACCTTCACTGCATTAGTATCTTTAGCTTTCCTTCCTGGAATCTGCTTCTGCTTTTGATCCTCTGATCTGGACTGTAGAGACACCTTCTTCTCACCACTCTTTCTTGTTTATATACTCTTCCAACTAGTGTGAGATATGAAACATTGTGTTCTTTTGTTTGGACCATCACACCTCTTTATTTTAACATTAACAATAATCACTATTATTATTTAAACATTAATGTTAATTATTTTAACTTAGTGAGAGTTCTTTTTGTAAATCGGTCACAGGTATGGATAGATTTCCATTTTTAACTCGATTCCATATTCTTGCAAAT
Source organism: Picea mariana (assembly GCA_032191745.1). Classification (NCBI taxonomy): domain Eukaryota; kingdom Viridiplantae; phylum Streptophyta; class Pinopsida; order Pinales; family Pinaceae; genus Picea; species Picea mariana. Next base: position 33,330 of record JASDQU010102281.1, read on the forward strand.
ATTTGTAGAAACTGAGTTCTGCAGAGGCACTTCCTTCAACCCATTTATATGGGACCACAGGTGCAAAACCATAGGATTATTAATTTAAGCGTTGCTTCATCTTTCTCCTTTTGTTTCTTTATTCAATATGACCTCAGGTGGTGACCAAACGCTAGGCCACGCGAGTGCTTGATCAATTATAAAAATCAATGGTCACATTTTAATCTCACGATGAGATGGACGATTCTCGTTTATTTTAGAATTTCGAGACTCTGGGATTTTTCTAGTAGCGAAACTCCTAGAGTAAACTTCCGAGGGTGATGTCACTTGATGACATGGCTACCACATGTCACTCAGATTCGTGATTTACACATACCTAAAAAGTCGATTTCATCTTGACACTTGTCATTATCTGACTGTGTCCTTGATGACGTGGTCTGTTGACGTAGATCTCCTGATGTGACACATGTTCTTCTCCTAGATCTAATGATCAAGATACTTTTCGAAGTGTTTCACTGATCGAACGACTCATGTCCATTTCAGGACTTTGACCTTCGGGACTTCGGGTAATTCAATTTCTCTACTTGACGGTTCTTCTGAAGTAAGATTCCCCGAAGTGTAACCTCCTCACAAATTTTAACCCAAAATGAATGTTTTTCATTGATCATGATCTTAGATTAACAACTCGATCTGTCTGCAATGTTTCTTTGCCTTGGTTTAAATCCAACGACTCTTCTTCTTTGCTTATCCTATCCTATCCTTCCGCTTTAAAGTGATCCAATGACTATTGGGAATTTGGGTATTCGAGATCTCGGTCCTTTGCCTTACTTATCCTATCCTTCCACTTAAAGTGATCCAATGGCTATCGGGAATTCGGATATTCGAGATCTCAACCCTTTTTCCTTGCTTATCCTATCCTTCCACTTAAAGTGATCCAACGACTATTAGGAATTCGGGTATTCGAAATCTCATCCCTTTTGCCTTACTTATCCTATCCTTCTACTCAACTTGATCCATCGGTCAAGAATGGTCCTGGAGTAGATCAACGATCAGGGATGATTGCGGGGTCCCAACTAACACGACGTTTAAAACTATCGTCAAGTAGCGAGATCCGCAATGGAAAATTGCTCATTGGTAGTGGAATTGATGCAAACCGTAGATCTATTTGGCAGGTGACGATCGATGGTCTAGAGTAATTACGGGATTGGAATTAGCGCATTGTTTAATTCTCCCTTAACGCTCTGCAATCAACCCCTTCCCTTCATCTGCGCTTGCATATCCGACGATCACGACTTAAACTGATCGTTTGGTGGATCAACCATAGTTGTCGATCTTTGAATCTATAAGATCTGACAGTCTAGAATAATTGCAGGATTGGAAATAACATGTTGTTTAATTCTCCTTTCTCTCTCCACAATCTATTCTTGTCGTTGATCTGGCTCTTGCGTATCAACGGTCTTGACTTGATTTGATCGTTGACTAGTCCTCCAACGATCCTTCTCTTGTAATCTGACAGTATAGACTAATTGCGAGATTGGGAATAACATGTTGTTTAATTCTCCTATTTCTCTCTATAATTCATCCCTGTTGTTGATCTGGCGCTTTGCATATCCAACAGTCCTGACTTGATCTGATCATGTTTGTGTAATGCGTTTTCTCTTTTGAGCTTCATGTGCGTCATCTCTTCTGGGCTTCTGATCTTCACTTGCTAAACCTAGTGAGCTTTAATCTCTGCATACTGTCATACTGTTTGACATTAATGACAACACATTAATGACACTATGTCCAACACCATCGATATCTACCTGGATTAGGATGACAAACCTAGTGGTTCAGCTCACAAATTGATAAAAACCTCCATTTTTGTGAATACCCCTCTATAGCTCTGTCTTTGACGTTATTTTTCTATAGGCTAAAAAATTTAGTTGTTGACGAAATTATAAACATAGATCGAGTTGACTATGCAGATTTCAAATATATAATTTAAAAAAAAAAATAATATTGTTTACTATTTTTAATATATTTTTGTCTTCACATATATCAAAATCCTAGAATACATACTTCTCTTATTTTTTCTATAACTTTTTCTCGACTTAACCATTTCTCAAATGAGTTATACACGACACTAGAGGAGGAAAAAAAAGTGAGCATGTTAAGACCCTCTTATCCTGCACAAACAAAAGACATGTTGACTTTGTAATTTCATGCATATGTTGACTTTGATAATTTTAAAAAAATATAAAATTAATATTAAAGTTTTCCAAACAATACACGGCACAAGAAAAATGGGTTTCCTACAATTATACAAGTTTTCGGAATGAAATTATATCAATTAATATACTCAACACCCGCAAGAACAAAAACATATATCTTATATTTTGTTGGAAATATAAGATACCACTTTGAGAATAAATCAAATTTGACCTAGTTATTCACAATGTCTATAAATAAAAGTTGTATATTCACAAGTCTAATTCAATTTCCTACATTTCGTCTTCTTACACCATATTCAAATTCATTGTAAAAGTATCTTGAATAATCCCTCCAAGTTAATAGATTGTTCTTTTTCTAGGTTTGCATTGGCACTAACATGTCATGAGAAACCGTCATTAGCTTGCACTCACCCATATATATATATATATATATATATATATATATATATATATATATATATAGCTTGGAGGAAGTGGCTTCATACAAATATATTGGAATCGATATCCACGACAAGCTCAACTTAAACTACAACGTTGAAAAAATGATAAATTGAGAGTGGAAAGCTTATTATGGGCTTGAAAACAATTGTAAATCAATGGACCTTTGGTTTTGAGATTAAAAAAAATCCTCTTTCACACTCTCGTCACTTTGGTTATCTTATATGGATGTGAAGTTTGGGGTTGTAGTATATCTAGAGAATCCTAGAGAAAGATAGAATAGATCCAAAAGAATTTTATAACTTATAATCTTTAAATTAAGGGAAATATTCCCTATCCTATCCTCCTCATAGAAGCAAGTCTCTCCCCCATTGAGAACATTGACATGATTAGAAAAACAACATTGCTAAAATAAGAACAAACTCTCACCAAATGCATAATGAAACTGGGCCTTGGAAAATTCTTAAAACATTGTGGGATTAAAGAATGTGTATCTTTGTGACACTATGAAGGTAGAATATGAAAAACACTTCCTCTTAGATTGCCCTACCTATACCCGTATTAGATCCCAATTTAAAAATATTTTCCACAATACAAACCTTCCTAACCTCCTTAATCATCAAAACTATGGCAATCTTGGAATACTTCTCTCAATGCCTTTTTAGCATAGAAATACAATTTTAAAGAAATCTAAGTAATATTGGTCTCACTAGAAGTTAATCCTACTCATCCTCCTCCTCCTCATATATATATATATATATATATATATATATATATATATATATATATATTCAATTGGTCTATTGAAATATTTTAATTAAAAAGAGGACATTGTATTTTATTTATAGACAACATTAAAATATATTTCCTCATAGAAAGCACCTTTGAACATAATAATAGTTTTTTGATAAATGGATTCCATGCTATTGATTAACATTATTTTTTCAACATAAATTCATCTTAATATTAAATTCATCAAACACCTTACAAAAAAATGAAAATAAACTAAAACACAACTTATTAATATTCTAAGTTAATTTTATATATTATTGAATTCCTTATATTTTGTTATCATAATGAATATTTTTCAATAAAATTTATTAAATAATTAATTTTCAACAAAGTTTCACTTTACTACTTCATATACAATTATTTTTGTAATGTACATAAACCCTAAAAAAAAAATTGGTTTTTTTTTTTTTTATGTTCAATAGTATTGTGCAGCTTTGTTCCATCTCATCTGCATTGCATGGTTTCTCTCTCTTCGATCCCCTGCCCTCCTAATATCCCTTTTCTATCTTTAAAAAAAAAAAAAATGTGATCGTATCTTACGATTTTCTTAATGATAATGACAAATCAATTCGTTATAGAGAGACTTCCTTGCCCTTCTCATTTGAGGATCCCTTTTTATCTTCTATACAATAAAATTTGATCGTATCTTTGARAAATCGATTGGTTGCTTATAAACTCCATAAGCATATTTGCTTTAAAGTGCAGTCTCCAATCAAATATCGAATATATACAGGTTCCCTACAGTTTTTTTCCCTGATGTGAACGCTTACCAACACTGGCATCGTGTATATATCATATTTTAAATGGAGAATATCTTTCATAATCTTAACGTGACCCATTTTTATTCATCGCAACGGGATGGAGACGACGAGTGTCAAAGCCAAGGAGTTGAGTGTTTAACTTTGCCAACCCAACGGATATAATTATGAAACATTTTCACGAATCGCCTCGACTTATCAAATCAGCCTCATCTCGATTCCGGCATCCAACGGGCATGGACCAAGTTACAATATTAAACATACAGTCTTCTTCTATATATACACGTACACAAGATTGCAGGTTATTACTATACGTTTACCGAGAATTCATTGCTGCGGTATCAACATGCCATCCCAGGCCAATTCCAACTCCAGGCAAATAGCCATGCCTTCTCAGTGCAGGAACGCTCCCAAAAGAGGGCAAGTGAAGGCATCCATTGCCTCTTCCATTGCCCACTCCATCAAGTCTCATTTTTCAAGCCGCTCCACCTCTCATGGCTCCTCCTCCTCTTCTCAGGGCTCCTCTGATGGAAGCTCCACCTCTCATGGCTCCTCCTCCTCCTCCTCTTCTCAGGGCTCCTCTGATGCAAGCTTCACCTCCTCTTCTCGTGGCTCTTCGGGTTAAAGTTAATAGGATCTCTTTAAATATATCGTGCAGTTGTTCACAATGCTATCACGTTATTCAATCTGTTCTTTGCTGTGACAGATTTTCTTGTAGCCTCTTATAAGTCCTCTTTTAAGGTCTTTTCGTAATAAAAGGGCTTACTGTGTTTTACTTCTAAAATCTGCTGGCATCGTATGTTTCATTCAAGCGGGTGTTGTTGTAATTATATGGTCATTTGTCAGGGGCGTTCACATTGCAAACTAGCTTTCAGAATTTTTTTTTCTTTGTTATGAAGTTTGCAGGATTTTTTTATTTGTTATGAAGTTGGCAAGCTTCCCTACGAAGAAATAACATCTCTCAGCCCACAGCTGAACAGACACAGACATTTGTTTTTCTTTCTATCGAATAGTTTTTATGTCTATGTGATATTGATTTTTGAATAACTCAGTTGTGAACTAACACTAACCTAACAAATAATTGAATTAACATACATTTTCAAATAACTAAATTTAGACTTGGTTAAGAATTTTCTTTATTATGTTACATCTATGTTATCGGTATGAAAACAATATCAATATGAATATAATATCTGTTATACTTGGTTAAGTATTTTGTTTATTATGTTACATCTATGCGGGGCATATTTGTAGTATGTACAGCATCGAGGTGTTTGCTATGCTTTTTTGTAAAAGCAGGGCATATTTGTACAACATCGAGGTGGTTGTAACTTTCTGAAAAGTACAGACTTTTTTTTATATGGGATAGATATGAATCCAGCTCTGCATTAACACTATATAATACCTGTCACATAAATTCTATTGTTTATTCCCGACACTGTTTAAGAACCATATACTTTAGTATCAATCTTGTGATATATTTTATAAATTTCGAACTCCCGTGGATGATTTAGTGGATGATTAGAATAAAGTATCACATTACGTTTTGGAAATACTGAAAGCCCACATTTTCAGCTAAAGTATCACCTAAACATACAAACATTTTATAATACCAGTTATGTGAAATTGAAGCGCTCTTTCCTCAAGAATGAAATAATATATGAACTTTTAAAATCATCGGTTCTATATATTGGATTAAACTTGCTCACACTACATTTCTCATAGTCTTAAGATTTTGTGCAAAGGAAGTAAGAAGTTGGCATGGATCGGAGGTTAATTATATAATGAAACATTATAATAATGATTAATAAAAAGTGATAATAGTAAGTGTAATGTCTTTTCAACATCTAACAAATTTCAATGCATATTTTCAATTGTGGCAACACCACTTCATATTGTAAGAAACATTGGTACGTTTTTATAGTGGGGCAAGAGTTAATAAAAGACATTTGAAGAATGAAAGTAGAGGATAGTCAATAAGTCATTCAAAGTAGAAAAGATGTTAATGGGTATGTTATGGGTATAGTGTTAATGAAAGAGGGGATGTTGGTATGTTTTCATTTAAAGCTATTTCATGTAATAGTATTAAAATACTTTACTTATGACAAGGAATGTTGTGCCTTGGTGTAGAAATTAGATAATTAGAAGCACTATTTATGAAGTAAACATACCATTATCTAGACTGGTCACTAGCCTCTACAATACTTGTAAATTCAAAGTAAGGTCCAACAATAAAGGAATTTTAAATGGATGATATTTTACAACAATTTTATCTAGTAATAAAATTTAAGAAGGGTACTTAAAAAATCAATTGATCTATTATCAAGACCATCGACACCAAAATCACAAATTTGAAAACTATTTTTCACATGGGGCCATTCACCCATGAGACAAACAAAGAAGAATGTGTTGAATATCAAGATTTCAATGGGTTGTATCAACCATTGCGAAGTCATTATGAATCAATTGATAGAAACAATGAGAATGATTAACATTCCCAAGATAGGTTTCTCTACAAGGTGGGGAGGTTGTATGTGTCAAAGGAATAAAGAGTAAAAATGATAAATGTGGGGGTCATACCTTCATGGTTGCTAGTCATTCAAGTGTTGGGAATGCTATGGCTAATTTGTAGAGGTATGTTTACTATCCCAAAGTGTAGGAAGAAGTAGTTAGGTTTATCATAGATTGTATATTGTGTTGTACCGACAAGGCTAGTAAAAGGTAGTGAGGACTATATAGTTCCCTTCTAGTCCCTATAAAGAAGCCATGGAAAAGTATACCCATGGAATTTGTTGTGGGTTTTTCAAAACAAATAAGATGGCATTACTATCTATGTGTGATAGTTGTTAGGGTTAGTAAGATGCACATTATAATTGCTTGTAAGAAAATAATAACACGATAATAAGAAACGAGCTTAATATTTAGAAGGGTCTAGGTGCACTTTGGCATATGAAGGAGCATCATCAAGATGACAGAGATGTTAGATTTCTTAGTACATTTTGGAATTCGTTGTGGCATAACATGAATATCAAATTGAAGATATCCATAACCTTCTTCCATAAAATTGATGCAAAGGTGGAGATGGTGAATAGAACTTTGGCTCATCTTCTGAGGAGATACAATTAGAAACATCCAAGGAGACATGATGAAAATTTGATTTACATACAACGTTTTTACAACTACTATGTCCACACTTCTAGTAGTAAGTACCCTTTTGAATATGTTTGGATTTTTTCCATCGTCACCATTAGATATTGTATAGAACAACTTCAAGTGGGGGAATCAACCTTAGGTGATGTATTGAAGGTAGAAAAGTTCATAGATAAGATCTA
>JASDQU010102281.1:69432-79474 GCA_032191745.1 Picea mariana
TTTAATATTGAGCATATTTTCGTGATTGAATTTCACATTATTGTGTTTTTTATAAACCCCACCTTAATTTGACACAAAATATTTCAACATAATAAAAACTAACAAACATTAATATTGATTGAAGGTTGACCATTGACAAAATTATGGTGACAACTGAACCCTTCCCATTTTGAAATAGTTTTGTATTTATTGTTTTTATGATAATATAACCATCTTGGAGTAAAAAAAGTTTCATTTAAGAACCTTTTGTGATATATTTTTATGATGATATAATAATTCAAGGATATAAATGTACATCCACTTAGAAACATAGTTATTCATATCAATAAATAGAATTGATATGGGGTTCACCAATGAAAATTTCACCTATCATCTGACCCCTTCTCATTCTGAAATACTTAAATTGAATTTGTTGTTTTCATGATATAATGGTAATGGAATTTAAAATGTTTCAATTTCAAACCATTGTGATAGACTTTTAAGTCAAAGTGGTTATAAATTGAAAATAACTAATCTTAAGGAATTTTAGGATGATAGCTAATAAAATCACCATCTTGAACTTTCCACCCAAACAATACTAACATTGAGTGCTAGAAAGGAATTTAAATGTTGAAACCTCATCTTAAAATGCTAGAAAGATTTCTTGGTGCTAAATTCAATGCTTAACATTGTTCTTTTCTCGATATTCCTTTGAGTTTGATGGTGTATTGGGGTAGTCCTCTTTGCATTCTTCCTCTTAATGCACTTGGGCTTCTAGCATGTGGCTTGCTTCTCCTAGAAATATTTTTTCCTACGTTTTTCCTCCCACAAAAAATCAAATCCAATGCATTTTAAGATAAAAGCTAATAAAATCACCATCTTGATTTTTTATCACAAAGAATAGATGAGTTTTGTAACAAAATATCTCTTAGAGAATAGATGAGTGATATAAAATCACCATCTTGAACTTCTAAATACTCTTTAATGAAAAGGTTGTGCACATACCATTCTACTCATACTCTTTGAATTGGGAGATTGGAAAGTTCAAGATAATGATTTTATAGTGTTCAATTATTCTCAAATTATGTGGTCCACTATTACTTGAATGAACAAGATCTCCTTGCATTGGATAATACTAACAAGCCTTTACATTTTTTCCCTACGAATAATCAAAGATTTGTATTTTATAAAAACAAAATTACTCTAAGCCACTTCTAAAAATAGATCAAGAATAGCCTTTATAAAGTCCAAAATTGGGGTATGCAAAGTGCAAAATTTGGTTCTAAAAGTGTCAATATTGAGTTCCAAAATTTCACCTTTAGATTTTATATTGGCACTTTTAGAATTGGATTTTACACTTTTTGAATCCAATATTGGCACTTTCAGAACCAAATTTTTCCCTTTCGAAATCCAATATTAGCACTTTCATAATCTGATTTTTGACTTTTTAAAACCAATACCGGCACTTCCAAAATCTTATTTTGCACTTTGAAAATTGATTTTGCTACTTTCAAAATCTGATTTTGTAATTTCAAAATTTGATATTGGCATTTCCAAAATGAAATTTTGCACTTTATAACCCCAATTTTGCGCTTAATTATCAAACACATTTAATGCATATCATTCGGTTTTTTTTAAATGGGTTACACCACCTCTGCATACTCATCACTCATGTCTTCATAATTATATGCCTTTGTAATTATATAGATATTTCATTGTCCCATATATTACTTTCCTTTTCTTTCTTCCAAATTATCAAAACCTATCATAACTCAGTTGTCAATTAGTAGTGCGGACAATTATCACTGGATTCTATCCACAAATGTGAGCTAAATCATCATTGTTATTCAAGGAAAACCAATCCACCTGCAATAAGCCACTAGCTATCCATAAGGGGGTAGACTTTCACTCCTACCAAATGCCTCTAAGTATTGGGCCAGTAACATATTTCCTTACATATAAGGAAGGAAATATATTAGCGAATCAAAAACAATTTTAGGTCTTACTCTAGCACCAAAAGTGTTGGTTGTGGAGCCTGATTATCTTCTTGATTTAGAGGTCTTTTACTTTCAGCCATGTTTATACCCCATGAAGTTTTTACACCCCAAAAGTATGTACACTCTTCCACGCGGGGGAGTGCAAAGGGGGGGTACCCCCTCTGCGGGGTCCAGGGGGGATATCCCCCCAGCTGGGGGTTCTGGGGGCAAGCAGGACCCAGCGGGGGTTCGGGGGCAAAGCCCCCGAAGCAAAAATTGCCTTCTAAAAGTATATTGTAATTTCATTGTAAATCTGGACCGTTCATTATAAGGTCGCAGATCTAACAATAGAGATTATGTTAGGGTTTTTTGCCCTAGAAGGAAACCCTCTTTTATGAGGGAAATGTATTGCGGCTATGCAGGTTGGAAAGTATTGTATTCTGAGAGAGGAGACTGTGAGATAAAGAAGAGGAAGTTACAACAGGTTTTGTTGTAGATTGTATCCCTTCATTTTGTTGGATAATAATAAAGAAAGGACCTGGCAATTTCTCTGGTGGACGTAGCCCACACTGGGTGAACCACGTAAATCTGTGTCTCTCTTGTATTGTGTATCTTCTGTGTTTTGTTTTCGCATTTGTTTTTATTTTATTGTTCCGCTGTCCTGTTTTTCTAACAAAAAGATGGTTTTATCTTAGGTAGTAGATATGCAAGAAAGAAAAGTCTCTTATTGTCATTATGATTCTACCTCCAATGGGCTCGTTGTGTGATTTCTAGTATCATATAGACTTAGTCCCATACATGAGACGATATACTACCCCTGATTGAATTTTGACCTCTTGTCGAGGAGGGATTCCATAGATTACTTTCCATGGAGTCATCCATATGAATTTTGTTTCTACGTCATTACAAATCTTTGAAGTTATACAAGTATTTTAATCATCCCATAGATTACTTTCCATGGATTTTTCCACGAGAATTGTGTTTCTACAATCACCACTCCCATTAAATACAAGGTTTCAATACATTACCCAAAATATTTAATCTTGAGCACAATTACATAATTGAATTTTTTTTTATTAAGTTATTCCTAAACCCCATTTGAATTCAACTAACACAAAAATATTTCAATATAATAAAAAAATAGCAAATATTGTACCACACACACACACACACACACACACTAGATTTTGATAATCTAACCTACAAATCAATCATTGTAAAAAAATTATGAGTTAATTTTTATTTATATGGAAAAACTAAAAAATGATTGAAAGTGCCACTGAATTTATCAAACACGACTAAATATAAAAATATTAACGTATTAACCATATAAAACATTGTCACACATAAAAAAATATTAGTAAAATGTATTAATTACTAAAAAGTAATAATCTCCACAAATGCTAATGGATGGTTACCGTGTTACATTTATGTTAGTACTATTGTAGTATTAAGAGAATGATTGCTTAACCATATGTGATATACAAATATCAACTAAAAAAATGTTACTGCAAGTTTTGACATTTGAACCAAGAAAACATAATAATTCAAGGGAATCAATGTCCATCCACTTAGAAACATAGTCAGTCATATCAATAATAAAAAAATAGAGGTTGAAGATGGCTAATGTAGATCATTGTGTTCCACATTAAAGAGGTATAGATACAAATAAAGTATGAACCATTTTTCTCAAATTTCGCTGTAACTGAGTGCAACCCCCCACAACATTATAAATTTTATATAGAAATCATCATCTTGAACTTTTAAATATTCTCCAAATGGTGTACTATCATTACCTAGGCATTCTCCTCCAAGCTATAGGAACAAAAAAAGACCATTGAGTTCAATCTAACAGCTAAGAATAAATTCTATATAAAAGTCATGATCTTGAACTTTTAAATATTCTTCAAATCATTCATTGTTATTTGGGCATTCTCCTCAAAACCCAAAATTCTATATAAAAATCACCACCTTGAACCTCTTTATACAATCCAATATTATGTTCTATTGAATAAATGGATCCTCCACCAAGAATAAATTTTACAATGTTACATAATAAGAATCTAAATGAAAATATAGTTGGGCGCAATAGTAGCTAAACAGATAACATTAACTTTGACATGTGAATGAATCCTATTTTCTTTTTCATCCTAATAGTATGGATGCCTCTTTCAATACTATTCTTGTATATATTTCTTTAATGATATTAGACATGGATATAGGTTACTCATGGAGAGTCTAGTGTCTGAGTGACAACCAATCTTCATTCTATGGTAGTTCTCGAATATTTATATTTAGTATCTATAGAAAAAGCATTTATATATTAAGACCTCATAGCCAAGGGAACAAATGTAGTTTGACATTATCTAGTTCTATATCAAGAATGAGTAGTTGATAACATGAAAGAAATGGGTTTTAGTGTTGGCTTTGTTGTGGGATAAACTAGGACTGGATCATATTCTGCTAGAGAATGGATGAGTGTGATAAATTTTATATAAAATGAAAATTGTCCCTCCACCCTCCACCTAACCCTACAAACCTCTACCCAAAAACTCCCCAACCAATCCTACAATCATCCACCCATAAAATTCTTTACTGAAGCATAATCAAATCTTAATTAATCCTCAAAAGATTCAGTTATTCCATGCAACTGTCCTCTAAATCATAAATTTTATATAAAAATTATCATCTTGAACTTTTAAATATTCTCCAATGTTGTGATCCTATATTACTTGAAGAAATGGAATCTCCTCAAAGGATAAATTTTATATACTAGCTTTGGAAAGAACTTATTTGCTTAAGAGAGTAGATGATGGAGATAAATTGTATATGTGAACACTTTAGCACACCATTGTAAAATATAGAGAATATATGAGTGTTATAAAATCATCATCAGAAGAAAAAAACTTAAAATGGAATAAATTGACTCAAACATAAAATCGTTTAACATCACGTGTATAACATAACTAACTTTAATGAAAAAAGAGGAAACAAATATATAAAAACATGTTCAAGAAAAACATAACATCTCACATATAACTCTAATGAAAATATAATTTTAACATTTTAAAACTATTGATAAGCAAAAAATATTTCGAATTAGAATAAATTGATGTAAAAACATTTTCAAAATAAGCATAGCAGCTAGATGTTTATTGGAGCTAAGTGTTAATAATACGAATCCTTAGAGTTTTTCTGATGATGATAGTCAAGAAGACCAAGGTATTTGTTGAGAAACGGCTACTCTCTACATTGATTCAAAGCATTATTTTTATGTGAAGTATGATGTCATTAAAGGCTCTAACAAAATGAGGTTGAATTCTATAGCCTTTGGTTTTTGCTAAAAATTGTAATAGGCATGAGAACTTTGGAGATTCAAAAGTCTTGATAAATTGGGATATATAATAGTGCATTATTGGGAATTTGGGAATTTGGGCCTATTGTTGGTTCAGTTTGGGGGTTCATACCTATGGTTAGATAAGCTTGACCAACAAATACCACATAGGTGTTGACATATTCAATCTTCGAGGATTGAATAAGGTCTCACCCTAGATACCATGAGAATCATAGAAAACAAAGGTTTCATGCAAGAGGTAAAGGAGTAGAAAATATAGGAAACATTCATCAGATAACCATGCATTCATTCATAACCACCATAAGAGTTCCACACACAATACTATTGAACATACATACATCCAACCCAACATATACAAGATACAGAGACTAAAGGTGCTTCATGCTTTCTTTATTAATCTTAATTTCATCCCAATATAATTACTACAAGGGTCGAAGTTTGCACAGAGCACACTCAACATAAAACAGAGGATATCCTTTTCTCAGATCTACTTTTTCTCTCATATGTAATAATATCTATGAACGTAACAACAACTGATACAAAATCATAAATCTGGCTCTAACTCATCTATTGATAACATATAATAATCCACTCCTAGTTAACAAAAACTCAATCCTTACATATCTACATGCATCCCCCTTAGGTCTATTGAAGAGTGGAAATCATAACAACCTTGCTATCCCACCCACAACCTTTACCATGACTAGTTGGGTTGTTACAAAATTGGTTACAATGATTACTAAATATTTTCGAGGATTCTATAAGAATGTGATATCCTCAAGTCTTTGCGCGTAGTAAAAAATGGATTCGCACGTGCTATATATAATTGGTTGGCGTAGGCATTGAAACTTGTCACCACGTGGAACGTCCTCTTAGGCACACATAGTACTAACTTCTAATGCACACACAATATGAAAAACCTTAGGGTGCCAACAAACGCCCAACACTATTAGTTGGCTCATCCTCAAGTTAACAACGTTGCATCATCGACAGATCCTATATGATTTTTTTAGAACCATTAGTTGCACTTAGTGGAATTTCTATAACAATCCTTGTTTAGGTACAATCTGTCAAGATTTGGCTAGTGTTGTAGTCATGCATAGGCCCTAGAATGTGTTGAGAACCCTTGGGCTATACTGACTTCTAATGCACACACAATATGAAAAAATTTAGGGTGCCAACAAGCCCCCAACACTATTAGTTGGCTCGTCCTCAAGTCAACAGCGTTGCATCATCAATAGCTCTTATATGATTTTTTTAGAAAAATTAGTTGCACTTAGTGCGATTTCTATAACAATCTATGTTTAGGTACAATCTATCAAGCTTGGCTAGTGTTGCAGTCATTGTAACGAACCTCCTCGTTACGACGACAAACCTCTTATAGCAAGTGCAAATTTTTATTTTTTTTTAAAGTGTGTGCACGCGTGTACAAGGGAAACAAACACATTCGACTCTACGTCGCCAATCGACGACTAACAAGACGCAACAATGACGAACACAAAAAGACGACGTAAGACGCACATCAAGTAACTGCATGCATTTAACGACGATCAATCGACAATAAGTAAGACTGACTACCCGCCCGTCCTACCTTGCAAAGGTTAGGACCTCCAAGACACATAAGCAACGCTCAAGCCCAGGTTCCCATCTATTTTAACCATTTAAGGTCTCAGGGCTAGTGACTGTTCTGAGGAACATGGAGGTGTCTACATCCTGCCCGACATGAACAGACCAAGCAACGAAAGTATTACAATCAAGCACAACAATAATTAAATGAACAACCATGTCCTCTACGGAAGCGCAAGTCAATTAATTGTGAATTCAATTAATTGTGAATCCAAATAATAGCAAATCCAATTAAATGTGATTTTCATTAATAAGGAATTTTCAATGAATTGCAAATTCCCATTCACTAAATCATAATAACTTTTGGACTTAGTTCAAGACATTATAATTTATCCGCTATCAATGATATTTAATTTCATCATCACTACCATGAAATAACAACCATTTTTCATTTTATTTTACAATAACTATATAAAATGACCAATACATTACATCCGATATGTTATCTATAACCGTTTCAGTAACTTTACCATAAAACAACTACAATGTCCACATTAACAGTTCCATAACCATTATCTTTAGCATTAAACGTTTCATTACATAATGATTACCATAAAACAATAATAATATTAGCATTACATTACCATAAGCATACATTCAGCATCACTTTACATCGATTATTACCCTAAACCAATAATAACATTAACATTAACCTTTCCCTAAGCATTAGCTTTAACTTGAAATGATGGCAATTGATTAGAAGATCTTAAGAAGTATTTTATCTCCTATGAAAAACAAATGTTCAAGGACCCAATATATTTAATTAAAAATATCTAGTTTCTTATGCAAGGAACACTAGAACAAACTCCTTTATATCGAAAGCAGAGCAAAATATAGAGTTATACAACAACTAATTTATAGAGCTGGTTTGTCAATAATACGAGAACCATCAATTATCTTAACTCTAATTCACATCAATCATCCATTTATGTGACCATATACCTCCCACACTCTGAAGCAAACTCATATAATTCTCATTATTTAAAAGCTAACTAGATGGTCTGGATTAAGACTCAACCATTAATTTTATAATCAAAGGACGTTAAAGGCCACCAGTCTAGCAATTAAAATAAGTAACCAATTAAACTAGAAGGCTACCATCAACTAAACCAAGAAGCAACTAACAAGCCCTTATCTCCAGCAATTAAATTAGGCATTTAAAATCTGACATTTAATAACAGAAAACTGGCATTCAATGCAAAGTAAACACTAGGCGCAAGGATGGAAGCGGTAATTAGGCTTTTAGTGGAAGTAATTCCAATGGTAACCAATGATTCTCAGGAACCTAGAATGTCGTCAGGAAATTAATACACAGTAGTCACACAGTCACATTTTTACTATTCACACAGATTACTCTTGTTCCACGATTTACGTACACTTCACATTCAATAATGACTAGTATGAAGGGATAAGGGGTTTTGCCCGATCTTAATTAATTTAGTTTGTTCTCCCCAAAATTTGTTACCAAGTGGACGAATGGTTAGGTACGGTTATTTCTTAATCAAAGAGTCCATAACTCTACCATACCCGACACGGTGTTCAAGTTAACCCGCGACCCCCTCTCTCTTCCAGTGTACAATCGTGTTGACTGTAAGATTGGACGTAGTCCAGTCGCTAGCTCAGATATATAAAAAAAAAGGGGCAGGCCCTAGCAAGGAGGACGGTACAGGTTCCACTGGCTGCAACCAGACAGTGTATTCACGCTCTGGAAGAGGTAAAATTCATACGATTTTTAATCAAGTATGCAGGGCAAAGGATTAAGGATGGAACACTGTTGGCAGGGGCGATTTCTTTTACAGTTGCAGAGACAAAACAACAAAAAAACGCAGAGATTCAAACGTCAGCCCATTTGCAGAGTTTAAGAGCACGAATCCGCGTGGGTATTCTTCCCATCGCTGAGAATACAAACAACAACAAAACGCAGAGTTTAGGTGCACGAGTCCACGGGAGTATCCTCCCCATCGCCGAGAAAACCAACAACGAAAAAATTGCAGAGAAGGTGTTGAATACCATGGCTAACCTACAATGATTTACCACACGAGATTTGCAGAGAAATACAAACATAAAGGATTCGATGTCCTCTAAACACTATAAAGAAAACGCAGTGAAAGATTAATAATTCACAGAGAAAATCTCGGGAATAAGAAATTGCTTTCAAAAAGGGGATAATACACAGTCCCTAACAGTCAATCAATGCATCAACTAACAGTGCGTGCCCAGACTGCACAACTTCAATCCAAAATTTTAAATGCTAAGAAAAAAAAACTCTGGGAATGTACAGCCCAAGTTGGAGGAAGTGGCTACGATTGGTATGCCTAAAATAAAACAGTGGAAGATGTCCAAAAACACCCCAAGAAGAGACATGTTGAAGACAAGAAAAAAAAACAGGGTAAGAGACGATCAACGGGAACCAAGCCCATAAATGCAGAAGTGACGTTCAGGACGCGAGTAGATAAACTGTCAAGGAAGGGTTCCAAAATGCAGGGCGTAAGCTCCTTTCTAAGTCCAAGATGAAGCTAAGGAAAAGTAAGGGAAAACACCCTTATTGGCCAAGAGATCAGCCAACTACGTAAGTTTAAATGTTCAACAACGCATAAATGCAGAGTAAGTTTATCCATCCATGCATAGAAATGCAAAGTTAAATTATCCAACAATTCATAAAACGCAGAGTAAATAAATAAAATTAGCTAATCAACCAATTACACCGATATACCGATCCCAGCATGAGTCGTAATGCATTTTATTCTACCAAATTAAAAATCATACCTTTGCCTTATCGCTTGCTCCATGTGTCATCCGCGCGCTCCGTGCCTCTCCCGCTCGCCGACCGTCGAGACCTCACCGGTACCTTCCAGCCAATTTCTAGGGGTACTCTACTTCCCCCGTAGCCCCCCGAGCTGCAAAGGGCCACACACTATCCAGATGGTATGTCTAGCTCCCAGCTCGCCTCGCAAGGCCGAGCTACCACTCCTATCCGAGCTGGAAAATCCCAACTCTCCACAAGTAATCAGTCAAGTCACAAATCCAACAGCGTAACATTACGCTAACAGTCGATCCCTTTCTTTTATAGAGTTTTTAGAACCTCCAACTTTCCCTAAATCACATT
>JASDQU010102281.1:85969-96793 GCA_032191745.1 Picea mariana
TGCTCTTCAAGGGCAATGATCTCCTTTCTATCTTCCCACATCTCTTTCACCACATCTCTCATGGTTAGAATCTCCTTCAACATCTCTTTTTCAAAGAACTTAGATAATGAAGATGTATGAGAACTATCAATGTTTGAAGCTTCCTCCATCCTTGCAAGATATCAAACTTCAACACAAAACTTGCATAAATACCAACAGCTAAATCTCAAGCTATCAATGGAAAACACATAAGCAAAACAAACTAAGCTCTGATACCACCTGATCTGAAAATAGTGGGCTGACTTGTTATGCTATGCAAGCACCCTCTACTTCATAAAAATAAAACTTTACAGGACCTTGCTCCATGTGTTAAAATATGCAAGATGAATTGTGTGTTAAGTTCATGCTTCTTTTAAATGGTTATGTGTGAGGTCTTTGCAAGATTAAATATGTTGTTTTCATAAATACAACAACAAATAATAACTTGCAGCAAATAATAACCAACAAACACTCACAACAAGAACAACATGATAAAGGAATTCACCCCTCTCTGGGCTACATCTCCTTGAGCCTCCATTAATGGACTTGGCTCTCTGGGATTAATTTGTCAAAGATTTTTTTACAAGCTGCTGCTCAACTTCAATGGAAATTCTGGCTGTACCATTGGATTCATAATACATAAAACCCCCAAAAATGACTAATAAAACTTTGAAAACGGATCATGGCTCATCCGGGCATGACCTCTTCTACATGTGGCCTTAAGCTTCCTTGAGCTTCTCTTTGGAAAAAACACATGTAAAATTCCTCAAATGGATCCGAATCCTATCCCAAAGTGTTCAGAGCATATTAATTAGTCAAAAATGATTATTCAATCAAAGAAAACAAACATAGGCTCATCTAAGCATGACCTCAAACAATGAGGGCTTCAAGCTCCCTAGAGCTCTCTGAAACTTCAATGGTTAAAAAACTGCAAAAAAAGTCTTCAAATCACTTTGAAAATAGTGCCAATGGATTCAGAACATCCAAAAACCCCTAGCGGGGCTTTTACGACACCTCATTTGGCCAAAAAATGAAGAAGATAGGCCTCCTGCCATTTTCCTCCTTCAAGTTTGTTGTCTCTGGTTCGCCAAAACGCACCTCTGTGTGGCCAACCAAGAACATGCTCCAAATTCATGCTAAAACCTAGCACACGTGCATAACCAAAAAACCGTTCAAACTGTAGGACGATTAGGGCACGCCCAACCCCTAACCGCCAAAACCACGGTCACAAGGTCACCATGTGACCACGCGGAAAATAAGAAAAGGGATGAGTTTACAGTGAAAAATGAATGAATGAAAAGTGGCGGGTCATTTTGTACAACCGTTGAAAACAACCCAACTCCCCGCGCGCTCTGTGGCAAGGTCATATGTAATATATATAAAACCGTGGGTTGGTACGCCAATGAAACATGCGCACGCACAATACATTAAGGTCATATGATATAAGGTGTGTGACCCGGAGCTTATCGTTTGAAAGTGCACGAATTGTGTAACCACCGGTCACATGCATGAACGCCGAAACCACGGGCTGGGGCTAAGCCCCAACCCGACCCCCGCACCGAAATAAACACAATTCAAATTTAAATACAAATAAACTCGTTAACATAACAAGACTTAACGTGTGGCGCGTCGGTTGGTCGAACTTTGTTAAAGCTCTGCACGGTGGGAGGAGGTCCAGGGTTCGGTTCCGGTGGACTCCATAACTTTTTAACCAATACCCAAACCAATAGCAAGGTGCCATGTGGCATCCCACGACTGGGCCACATGGCACCAAACCATTAATAAAAAACTGCCATGTGTCGAAACACCATTCGTTCAAAACCTGCCAATAAATGAATGCCACATCACCTACCACATCAGTGGTCGTACCTTTGCCAATTCAACTCTGCCACATCATCGTACGAACATGCCACGTCATCATCCGTACAGACTGTATGAACTGCACAGTCAGCACTCATTTTTTACTTGTTTGGCGATTATAACAGATCGCGATATCTCTCTCATCCGACGTCTGTTTGAACCCAAACGAGTTGCGTTGGGTTCGTGACGATGAGGGATACACACCCATTCATTTTGAGGCAATTCTGAGAACGTTGATTTTTTAGCTAAATTTTGACCCCTGGTCCAAATTTTGATCATACAGTCTCCCAGGCAATGGGACAAGAAGTTTGATTCCTTCATGGTGAGCCTAAATTTTGCAAGGAGTGAATATCATCATTTTGTTTACTTTAAAAAGTTGGAAAATGGAATGTTCATTATTTTGGTGTTATATGTTGATGATATGCGTGTGGAAAGCAAGAGCATAGTCAATATCAATAGGTTAAAGGCTCAGTTGGCTAGGGTGTTTGATATGAAGGATCTAGGAGTAGCAAAACAAATCTTAGGCATGGAGATACACAGAGACAAAAAAAATGGTAAGTGGTTATCAAAATAGAAGTATGTGGAGAAAATACTTATGAGATTCGGTATGAATAATATAAAACCCATACATATCTCTTTTGCTTTCGATTTCAATATTTCTTCAGGTTTATGTCCTAGTAATGATGACGAAAAGGATTATATGTCTCATGTACCATATGCTAATGCAGTGGGAATTTTGATGTATGATATGGTGAGTACTAGACCAAATATTTCACATGCAATTGATGTTGTCAACCGATACAAGGAAAATCTAGGAAAAGAGCATTGTAAAGCAGTGACATGGGTGCTTCGATATCTTAGAGGCACCAGCAGTTATTCTATCACCTATGATGGTTCCAGAGATTCAATTTGTGTTTATGTAGATTTAGATTTTGCAAGTGACTTGGAAAAAAGGAGATCCACTTCAGGATATATCTTTACTCTTGTAGGAGGACGTGTTAGTTGGATGTCAAAGCTTCAAAACATAGTCGCTTTATCCACTACAAAGGCAGAGTATATGGCTACTTCACATGCATGCAAGGAGGAAATTTGGTTACAAGTTTTATTGGGTGATCCGGATATAGGAGAGAAACAAACTGATTAACAGACTTAATATAATAAAAATAGAGATATGGAGAATAACACAAATATGTAGTGAAGAATATCTTCTATTAAATAATGAAATAGGTTGAAACTATAAAACTGCAAAATTGAAACACTTGCTCGAATGGTGGTAGCTATCTTTGAGAAGAGATGTGGATGCTACACGTATCCTTCTAAGTAGAATGGATTATGTTATCTACTCAAATAACACAATCAAATTTGTTTATTTTAGGTGATAGGAAGTCATTGAAAAATACATTTCAAAATTTTTCAAGGTTCATTTTTGAGAGCTTTAAGAATGTAATAAAGTTTGAAAAACATTTGATTTGGTTTTCCCTTCAAAAAAGTAAAAACTTAGGTTTTGGTGGCTAAGCGCCTTTCCAAAAGGGATTCTAAGCCACCGAAAGCCTTATCTTTCGATGGCTTAAACGCGAAATTTGGGGCTCTCTTAGCCATCGAAAGTGCAGAAAAGTATGTTTTACTGCGCTGAGTCATCATTTTCAAATGATGATTATGAGCGACTGGAGAATCTTTTTGAGAAACGCGAGGAGGTTTTTGTTTCTAACATGTGAAAGAACAATAACCTCTCTCATTTTTCCTACAGGTGTCATATATTGGTAGATTCAAATTCATCTCTGAGCCTTAATTTTCAGATCTCAGAATTTCCCTGTTTGACACATGTTTTTGAAATGCAGATCCCGGGCAACTGAAAATGAATCTCAAATAGCTGAGAGAATTTTTTTCTCAAAACAAACCAATCTACAAAATCCTCTTCCAATTTTTACACAGCGGTTTTGGTTTGAGAGATATGGGTAAATATTTGAGCAGAATATTTCCAGAAATTTCTGTCTTTTCCAGCCACCTCACAAATTCGAATTTGAGATAGGAGATGAGGTTATCCGATCCATATTTTGAGGATCTTGAAATTGTTTGTAAAGGCTATAAAGCCAAGAAAATTTGATGAACAAATGGTTAGATTTTGAGTTCTATAATCTATTGTTGTTGTATAAAAGACACTTTCTTTAATATATTAAGCCTGCAAGCTTCTTTCATTTGTTATTGTCACTCTCCTTCATCTGTGTCTATTCATATGAGTTGAAATCGTTCTTTTGTCTATGTTTAATGCTCCCATGGTAACTGTCATCTTACTTTGAATGTTAAGAAAGAATCATAAGCATCTTTGGCTAGTTTGTTGACCCATCATATATATTGCCTATGTATGTTTTGGTTAACTGATTGGTTTTCTTATCCATTTGTTTTACAAACCTATCTGATAATAGCTCCTGAAGGCCTTGTATTGCAAGAATATAGCTAGACTATCTTGAAGGTACAATCCAGTGATTAAGATATTCATCTTGATCCAAACCCACACCTATTATTGAGAAAATAGTTACCAAAAAGATTAAGTTACTAGGCATCTCTGATATACAGCCTAGGAGAGTTTCTTGGAGTGCTAACAAACTTGTGTCGTTGCCGGGGAGAGGAGATTGAAGCTCAACTTCATTGGGAGATGACATAGATCCAGCTTTGATGATAGACAAATCCTGGACATTTTCTTGGTTGTAATTATCTATCTGGTGACTCCATGAAGGACGGATTCAGTGGCAACTCCATTGTTCAGAAATTTTTTGGTGACTCCATTGGGATGAAATGAACAAGAGGTATGCATTTTTCAATTTATTAAATATTTCTGGTTACCCTCATCCAATACCTAGTAAAGATTAATGGGAAAATAGTCTTCCCAGATTTCGAGGAGAAGAGTGGGAAATACCAACTGAGCATTTGTTGGATTTTCATGATTGCATGCATCAGTTGCAAGTCGTGCATGAGGATGTTTAGATTCAGCTCTTCAGTTTTTCATTAGAGGGAATTGCTCGTGATTAGTACCGGTCTCTTCCTATTGCCAGTATCATCTCTTTGGCAGATTTTCATGCTGCTTTCAATTAGTTTTGTAAAGAGTATTTTCCAGTTGAATATCTTTTTGAAGAATGTTGTAATGAGTTTTCTTTGCTTCATAAAGATTCTGTTAGTCATGAAAATCAGTTTTGTGATAAAGCATCTATTGCAGAAGATAATGTTTTTCATGAAGATCAAAAGACATTCAATAATATTGATTATGATAGCAGTGATACAGAGACATCTGACATTATATCAGATGTATCTATTGTTTTAAGTGATCATGAAGATCAACATGTCTCTTTCTAATATTCTGATGTCAAAGAACAAGGAGATACATCAGTTGAAGATATCTCTTATTGTGATCGAGCGATTGCTAATCCACATTATGAAAACCATGGTGATGCTTTTGACATTGTAGTAAATACATCTATTAAAGATGGTTGTCATGAAGATCATACTAGTTCTTTTAAAAACTTTAAATATGATGACCAGATTGACAAATCAGCAGGTGAAAGTTTCGGATCTGTAGTAGATACTAAGGGTAGCTCACAGTTTCCAAATTTACAGATAAAGAGAAGTTGCAGTGACCATGAAGAACATGATTTTCAGAAAATATCTAATTTCCAGCTTGAACATCAAGAGGATTATCTTTCTCCTTATGTACTTGGTGTTTCAAATTCAGATGAAAAGGCTAGTAATGATGATAAGGAAGAAGGTGATGTCATTACAGATTTGTTTCTAATCCCTATCACTGATAACACCATGCAAGAATATTCATCTCTGTCATTAGAATATTTTCCCGACGTTCCCATATTTGATAAATATAGTGATGAGGAAGAAGATTTTAAGGTTTATGAAGGGTTGTTGACTACTAGAATTTCATCTAGTTCTACTTTTCAACAAAGAGAGGATCAGAAATGTATGCATGCTATGGTTAATGATAGCTATGAAGAGTATACTGCAATAGGGAACACCTCTCATTATGACCAAGTTATTAATGATCTTCAGAATGTTAATCATAGTATAGATGCTTTTAACATTGTACCAAATGCATTTGTTGACTTAGGGTGTTATGAAGATCGGATTGTCCCTTTTGAAAACCCAAAAGATAATCAGTAGATTGGCATATCAACAGGTGACAGTTTTATATCTGTAGCAAATACTAAGGGCATCCATCAGCTTTTAGTTTTGCAGACAAAAGGACATTGCAACAAATATGAAGACGAACATGATGAGCTAAAAATTTCAGATCAACAGTCCATCATATATGTTTCTCCAACAGAGGTTGAGTAGTCTACATTTAATATGGAGATCACTGAAAACAACCTACAACAACATTTCAGTCTTTAGTTGGAACAACTGCTTGAAGAGGTATTTCCTTGCGACTTTCATGACCCTATTGTTGATTATTTGGAATCCATAAAGATCAAAATGTTCTTGTCAGATGAAAGCTGGCCCTATCATCTGTTCAAACCACTTTTCTATTGGCTATGCATTCCATTATTTTTCGGGTCAAGATCAAGAACAGGTTCAGTAAATCAGTTTCTGATATGGCTTCATTGGAAGCATGAGTTTACTTGATTAATCATCAATATAATGTTTAAAGTAGGAGTAGATAAGAGAATAAGCTCTTCATCTGAGCAAGTAGACTCTTTCAATTATTTGTTGTTGAATTAGAGCAGGCTACAGGTGGGCTACATGCAGGATACAGGGTGGCAGGGGATCATTTCTAAAGTACAAATGACTCCATAGCCCAATGGTAAAGGCTCCAGACAAGTTGCAGGTTTGCAGAAGATCAGTTGCATAGGCCAAATGACTCCATAGCCCAATAGGAAAGGCATTGGATCTGAGGTTCTTGAAACCCCACAGGGAGGCTCTCATCCCCAGAAGGAGCCAGATGTTATCTCCTCAAATAAGACAGTCAAATTTGTTTATTTTAGGTGATAGGAAGTCAATAAAAAATACATTTCAAAATTTTTCAAGGTTCATTTTTTAGAGCTTTAAGTATGTAATATAGTTTGAAAAACATTTGATTTGGTTTTCCCTTCATAAAAGTCAAAACTCAGGTTTCGATGGTTAAGCGCCTTTCCAAAAGGGCTTCTAAGACACCGAAATCCTTAGCTTTCAGTGGCTTAAACGCGAAATTCGGGGCTCTCTTAGCCACCAAAAGTGCAGAAAAGTCTGTTTTTACTGCCCTAAGTCATCATTTTCAAATGATGATTTTGAGCGACTAGGGAATATTTTTGAGAAATGGGAGGAGGTTTTTGTTTCTAACATGTCAAAGAAAAATAACCTCTCTCATTTTCCCTACAGGTGTCATATATTGGGAGATTCAAATTCATCTCCGAGCCTTAATTTTCGGATTTCAGAATTTCCCTGTTTGACACATGTTTTTGAAATGCAGACCCCGGGCAACTGAAAATGAATATCAAATAACCGAGAGAGGTTTTTTCTCAAAAAAAACCAATATACAAAATCCTCTTCCAATTTTTACACAACAATTTTGGTTTGAGAGATATGGGTAAATCTTTGAGCAGAATATTTCCAGAAATTTATGTCTTTTCCAACAATCTCACAAACTCGAATTTGAGATAGGAGAAGAGGTTATCAGATCCATCTTTTGTTATCAGATCCATCTTTTGAGGATATTGAAACTGTTTGTAAAGGCTATAAATCCAAGAACATTTGATGAACAAATGGTTCGATTTTGAGTTCTATAATCTATTGTTGTTGTATAAAAGACACTTTCTTTAATATATTAAGCCTGCAAGCTTCATTCATTTGTTATTGTCAGACTCTCCTTCATCTTTGTCTATGCATATGAGTTGAAATCGTTCTTTTGTCTATGTTTAATGGTCCCATGGTAATTGTCATCTTACTTTGACTGTTAAGCAAGAATCATAAACATCTTTGGCTAGTTTGTTGACCCATCATATATATTGCCTATGTATGTTCTGGTTAACTGATTGGTTTTCTTATCCATTTGTTTTACAAACCTATCTGATAATAGCTCTTGAAGGCCTTGTATTGCATGAATATAGCTAGACTGTCTTGAAGGTACAATCCAATGATTAAGATATTCATCTTGATCCAAACCCACACCTATTATTGAGAAAATAGTTACCAAAAAAATTAAGTTACCAAGCATCTTTGATATACAACCTATGAGAGTTTCCTGGAGTGATAACAGATTACAATGAGGCTCCAAAGGCCTTTTTGATATTACTCATGAATGCCAAAACCCTAGACATCCAAAAACCTAACCCTAGAAGGTGAAACACCAAAATTTATGTGGGCCCTATGGGTAAGTTGGTGTAATTTGGTACCTCAACTTCCAAGGGTCGTAACTTTTGCATACGACCTTTGTTTTAGGCACGTGATAGCCTTTTGAAAAGGTCTTTCATAGAACTACACATTCTGTTGTCAAACTCTGACTCCGTCTACAGTTTGACTGTGGCAAGCCATAAAAACAATGTTTAGGGCCCCAAAACAACCCTGGAAGTACAACAAGATGTGTTGACATGAAAACATACAAAATAAGCCAATTGGATTAGGCGAGAGGCCACCCATATCCACCTATAGGATGTGTGGGGCTTCAGACAACCCCAAAAGTGTAGAACCCATAATTACAAAGCAGTACAGAAGAACATGCTGAACAAAAAAGGACATGACGAGCTAGTTGGAATACGTGGGTGGCCACCAATATCCACTTGGATCAATCCTCCCACCTTAGGAAGCTATGGTCTCCATTGCATTGAGTTCCCCCATCAGGTGAGGAAACTTATGTTGGATTTTGCCTCGGGTGAGCCACTTGCCTTGGTGTAGGAGTTGCCATGCCTTGACAACCCGATAAAGCTTGACCTGATGTTGGCGAGTGCCCTTGACCTATGTGTCCACTATCTGATCAATGGATGCTTGTTCTATATAGTGAAGGTTGAGCTCTATTGGTGTCAGTTGTTTGATGATCTTGGAGGTGTCCAATAATGGTGGAAAATATGGCCAAAGGAGGTCCACATTGAATATTGGATGCATACCAAGGAATGGTGGAGTGTTGAGCTAAAAATCATTGCTAGTGACAGCTTTGGTGATAGTGTAAGGCCCATAATGAAGTGGACAAAGCTTCTGATGGGGCCCGATGAGACGCTCCTTCTGCAAATGTAACCAAACTTTGTCGCCAACCTGAAACTGGTGTGGTACCCTGTGTTGATCATGGTGTTGCTTGTACTTAGCATTAGATTTCTACAAAATCTCTTGGACCTATTGGCAGATGTGCTAAATCCACTCAATAAATATGGTGGTTTGTTTCGATCGCAGACTGATAAGGGGAAGAGTATGTCTGTGCAGTGGCAAGAGGAAGTGCAACATCAATGGGTCCCAAGGGTTGGAATCCCAGACCTACCTGAAATGGGCTATGATCAGTGGAACTATGTAGAGCCCTGTTGTAACTGTGTTGGACATATGGGAGACTCGTGTCCCATGTATGTGGATGATTAGAATTGTACATGCACAGGATGTGCACAATCATTCGATTGATGAACTCTGTTTGGCCATTGGTTTGGGGGTGGAAATCAATGAATTTTGTGAGCTTGGTGTCCAACAGAGACCAGAGAATCGACCAAAAGGTGTTGAGGAACTGGCTATCTTGGTCGGAGATGATGGCCTGTGGTATCCCAAAGTAGAACCAAACTCGTTTGAAGAAGACCTTGGAAGTATATGTCGCTATGACATTCTTCTTACAGGCTGTGAGGATGGCCATTTTCGAAAACCGATCAACGACCACAAACACGCAGTCATTTCCTTGCTTGGTGGATGACAAGCCAGGCATGTAATCCATTGAGATGGATTCTCAAGGATTCTCGAGAATAGGAAGAGGGGTATATAAGCCTTGCTTCTTGATGGATGACTTGGCAATGGCACAGGTAGTGCAAGATCTGATATACTTGCTGACATCCTATCAAAGTTTTGGCCAATAAATTTTTTCTCTGAAGAACAACCACAATTTTCTCTATAGCAAAATGTCCTGCCACCCGACTGTAGTGGGATTCCCAAATCATCTTTGCACGCTTGCTTGTAGGAACGCAAAGATGGCCCAAATGGCATAAGAGTCTATCCTAAATGTGAAAATCAGTGACAGTTGCGCCTGTACCCAAGAGATGATATGTGGTGGCGAAGTCTAGATCTTGCTGATAAAGTTTGGGACACTCATATGCTTCATGTCCAAAGGAATGGAGCACAATGGTGAGTATAGCCACAGGAGGCCGATTGAGGCAGTCAACGACACGGTTGGAGATACATATCTTATACTTGATGTTGAGATGAAAGTGTTGCATGTAGGTGGACCACTTCTGATGGAGGTCGTTCTGCAATTTCCCATATGTCTGTATGAACTGCAGAGGCTTGTGATCAGTGTGTAGGATCGTCTCTTTCCCCGGAATGTAATGTTTCCACTGAGAACATGCTTGTACAATGGAATACATTTCCTTGTCATAGGTGGGGTATTTATGGACAGTATCAGAGAGTGTCTCACTATGGTATGCGATCAGATGCCCATGCTGAGTGACAATTGCACCCACAACATAATCAGATGCATCAGTCTCAATCTCGAATGGTTGTTGCAGATCGGGAAAGGAGAGTAATGGAGTTGAGCACAAGCGATGCTTCAGATCATCGAATTCTTGTTGTTTCTCCTTACCCCACACGAACTTGGCCCTACCACCACCCTTGGTCACCTAGTTGAGGGCCTATGCAATATGGGAGAATCCCAACACGAACGGTCAGTAGAATTTGGCTAGCCCCAAAAAGCTTCGAAGCTCGGTTAGTGTGGTCGAGGCTGGCCAGTCACGGATGACTTGGATCTTAGCTGGATCAACATGCACCCCATGCTCATAAAAAATGTAGCCCAAT
>JASDQU010102281.1:97867-117444 GCA_032191745.1 Picea mariana
TAGTTTCTTTTGACTACTTCTTTCGACAATGAAATGAATCAGAGCCCCCTTGACCCACATCTGTGAGTGAAAGAAGTGTTCCCCTTCCTCTTGTTCTTCTGGTTCGCTTGGTCAGAATTTGGTGGTAGCGACAATGGCACTGGGTTCAGCATCGATAATCCACTTCCCTCCTTCAGGATTTGACTCAGAATCAGAATTTCCCTCTGACTTTGAATCCTTCAGCTCAACCACAAGGGACTGCTTGGAGTGACATTCTTCGGTGTTGTGCCAAGGATTTTTATAGTACTCACACCATTTTCCTGTGTCCTTCTTCGTCTTCTCATTTCCCTTCTTGTGTTGCTACTTGGACTGGTTGTCCTGAGGGCAACCATATCGACTTGGTCCCTTGCTATGTGGGTTGGGGTTGCCTTTTCCCTGCTTAGGCTATGAGGGGTTTGCAAATCCAAACTCTTATCGTTTCTGCTTAAATTTATGCTCGATCTTGACAGCGTATCAATAAGTCGTGCCCAAAGAGGCGATGTCCAGGAACTCTATTTCTATTTGAATGTATATATGCAAAAAACCGCGGTATTTGAGCACCAGATGATGCTCAATGTCTTTGATACCCAATTTGGTGTGTAGAGTATGGAAAATATTGGTGAAATCGGGTACTGTCTAGTCCCTTTCTTGACGTAGGGTGGTCCATCTTGTGTACTGGTCCTTGTAGCGTCCAACAGGGTACCATTGTTCTTTAATGGCATCCAGGAAGGAATTCCATGTAGGGGGCACCGCAAACATTGTAGATTCTTCCACGACCCTTTGCTCAGAGTAAGTATCCCACCAGTCTTTAACATGGGGAATGACCTTGAGGAGTGCAAAAGTGATATTTTCCCCATCGAAAAAATTGTGGACCGAAAAAATCCTTCGAGCAGATTCAACCATTTATCTACAACATTCACATCTATCAGTACTTCAAATAATGGAATATCAAAATTTAATTATACCTTGAAGGGGGTTGCATGGTCGCTTTATGACGGTGCTTCTCCTGTGGGCAATTGTCGAAGGATCTGCGCGAAGTTGTCCATCATTTTGTTCCTTTGTCACGCGAGGGCTTCCTCGAGCAACATTTTAATAGGATCCCCTATTCCATCATCTTTCTTTTCCTCCCCCATGGGTTGTTGTTGGGCTCGGCACGACCGATCTGGTAATGGTTCGATTGGTTCGAGTCCCAACTTCTTGTACCCAGATCTTGTCAAGGACATGCACAAAGAAAAATAAATGAAGAGCAGACCGCTTTGATACCACTAATATGGATTTAGGAGCAGAAAAAACTGATTAACAGACTTAATAAAATAAACATAGAGATATGGAGAATAACACAAATATCCATTGAACAATATCTTCTATTAAATAATGAAATAGGCTGAAACTGTAAAACTACAGAACTGAAACACTTGCTCAAATGGTGGTATCTATCTCTGAGAAGAGATGTGGCTGCTACGCGCATCCGTTTGAGAAAAATGGATTACAATGAGGCTCCAGAGGCCTTTTTGATATTGCTCATGAATTTCAAAACACTAGACATCCAAAAACCTAACCCTAGAAGGTGAAACGACAAACATTATGTGGGCCCTATGGGTAAGTTGGTGTAATTTGGTACCTCAACTTCTAAGGGTCATAACTTTTGCATACGACCTCTGTTTTAGGCGTGTGATAGCCCGTTGGAAAGGTATTTCAGAGAGCTCAACATTCTGCCATCAAAATTTAACTTTGTCTATAGTTTGATTGTGGCGAGCCAAAAAAAACAACGTTTAGGGCCCCAAAATGGCCCTGGAAGTACAACAAGATGTGTTGACATGAAAACATACTAAATAAGCCAGTTGGATTAGACAAGAGGCCACCTGTATCCACCTGGAGGATGTGTGGGGCTTAAGATAGCCCCAGAGATGTAGAACCCACAATTACAAAGCAATACGAAAGAACGTGTTGAAAAAAAATGGACACGAGGAGTCAGTGGGAATATGTGGGTGGCCACCAATATCCACCTGGATCATTGGATGAGTTTGGAAGAATGCAGGACACAGTGAAAGTATTTTGCAATAGTCAAAGTGCAATTCATTTGGCTAGAAATCCAGCTTATCATAGTAAGACGAAGCATATTTCTGTTAAGTACCACTTTGTAAGACAGGTTGTTGATGAAGGTGGAGTGTCTTTAGAAAATGTCCATACAAAAGTAAATTCTGCATACATGTTTACGAAACCAATTTTGTTAGAGAAGCTACGGTGGTGTTTGGCTTCTCTTGGCTTGCAAAAAAGGTGATGAATTAATTAAGGGCATGATATATTAGGTAAATTGTTGTCAAGGTGGATATCGTTGGAAACATGCCAACGAATTTTCTCATGCGGTCACATGCACATGCATGCAGTGATGTTAATGTGCATGCATGCAATCTATTTATGAATTGCTCGTGTAACTATGTAATATATTCATGATTAGTTTGTATAACTGAGTGATAGATGTTATATATGTGAGCACACCCATAGAAGTGGAGTACACGATGTGAGCGCAAGCTTGTGCAAGGAGCAGAGAGCAGAGTGTGTGAGGAGAGGATGATTGTATGCCTATGAAGACTATTGTAATTCTCCCTTGAATAATAAAAATACCAATAATCATTATTTATGCTCTATTATATGCTATGTTTTGCTTCCGCTGCCTAACATGGATGGCTATGGGAACCGAGATAGATAATGTCATCTAATATCTCTATTGGCTGTAGTAGAAGAAGCACTCTAGTCATTGGCATTTGATGGCAATTCACGGGCCTTCCCTATTAGTGATTTGGAATACCAAGAACGGGCGATGCATATGGAAATATGACAGTTTTAATATTTTGTTTTGCATAGATCGTGATCCCTTTGATTTCAAGGATGCCTACATTTTGGCGATGAATTAGTTCTTCTATTGATTAAAGTTACCAGTGATGGCAATGCCAATGGTCAAGTCGGTGGTTTGTTTCTTTTTGTAATGCATGTTGCCTCCGATGCATATGCATTTTTTCGTTCTAAGAATAACCCATGCCCTCAACGGGTATTGAAAATTTTCCATCCAATGGGTTCGATTGCTCGCCCTTCCATTTTCTGTCTCTAGCTTCGACTGCAGAACAGGAAGGTACGCAAGGCAATCACTAACGACCAGTTACATTAACGTTACAACTAAGATATTGAACGCATCTGCCACTAAAGGATCAACGGGGTGACATCTGATTCGATTTCGTGTATGTGGATTGATCGAATTCCCGACCGCCTTTTTCACTCCCACGAGAGGTACTGCACGTGGCCGCATGAAAGGACTCATTCGAAATTTGAAACTTATTATTAATTTACTGGGACTGCAGCAATACTGACTAATGGCTGGAAGGAAAAACCTACCTTTCGGATCCAGTTTACAGAGTTGAATATTGATAGGAAATCATCCAATGAAGCAGCAGAGAATATCGTTCTCGAGGTCCAACCTCGTGTTATGGGGCATGCTTGAAAACAATTATTTACCAAAATCCAGCACTATAATAATAAATAAATTTAAATAAAGATTATGAAAGCACTAATCCTTAAATTAGTTTGAAAGCCAGCATTATAGTAATTAAAAAATATAAATAAATCTTATGAAAGTGATCATCAGTAAATTAACTCAAAACAACAATACAATCATTGGGGAATTTAAGACGTGCCAGTTGTTTGAACTATTCACACGGAATTCAAGATGTTCCAGTCATTCCAACTTCCAAGTGTTCACACTTGCACAGAGCAGTGAAGTATAAAATAGGAGATCTGGTTAAGAAAGAAAATCCCTGCCTGAAGAACAAAAGAAAACAGAAGGGAATGGAGGTTCCGCAACCCTTTCTTTTCCTGTGACTGTCTTAGGCGCTGACTGCCTTAGGTGTGTTTTCCTGGGAAGACAACTCTATTTTGTGGACTAACTTGGCTAGCCGCTAAGTGACCATTGAACCAGCTTCTGAAGCAGA
Organism: Picea mariana; assembly: GCA_032191745.1. Classification (NCBI taxonomy): domain Eukaryota; kingdom Viridiplantae; phylum Streptophyta; class Pinopsida; order Pinales; family Pinaceae; genus Picea; species Picea mariana. The sequence goes on from JASDQU010102281.1 coordinate 101,869, forward strand.
ACTGTATTATTTGGTGAAAATGTTAAAATGTTATAAGGTGTTCTGTATTCAATCTGATCAATATATACTTAATGTAGGTTTTATTTCAGTGGATCTTCTTAAGAGGTCACAAGTTCAAATCCAAGGAGATTCTCTTAAGAGATTATAAGTTTAAATCTAAAGGAAGTAGGTTATGTATACCTTCATAAGCTTTACCAATCAAATAGTTGAGCATAACGGAATCCTTGTCCCACAAACAACATACAATTTGATGTCATACACCAATTTGATATTTAACTTCAGTCCTTAAAAATATATTATTATTATTGTTATTTCAACTAAGTTATTATTATCATGGTTAAGCCCATTCTCCACTTATTCCAAGGACGGGACTATGATATTCTAATTGATTATTGGACATTGGAACTGGAATACCAGCTGCAGTAGATCCTTTAATTTGAGGGCTAGTGGTTGTGGCTCCTGAAGAGGTGCAAGAAGATTATTGGAGAGCCTGTCTTTTTGGTCCTATCCTTATGTGGAGTAATGTGAAAGTAATTGCATCCTCAGCGAAGGGAAATTTGGATTTGATTATGTGAAGTAGCGTTTAAAGAAGAGGCAGATGGTCCTCTGGAGCTACCACTTTATCACTGAGGCCTAGGAGGCCAATAATATTAGTAGTAATACTCTCTCTCGGAAGGTGGGAAGTTGTAGGACATTGCTCGGTTTAGCTACAACAGCTCTGCTTGCTTCCCTAGGTATGTTATTTGTCCTCTCACCTTACTTCCCCAGGTATGTTCTTTGTCCTCTCACCGTAATGTGTTCGTGTGTATAGCGTGGGAAAAGGGTGATGATTAAGAAACCCAGTTTTTGCCGCAACCCAACATTTAGAGGTGAAGTTTGGAGCCGGGCGACCAAAGACCGAATTACAGGAATGTCAAATGAAAAAGGAAAGATTGATTGCTTAGCTAGCTTAAAGCTATTTAATGTTTTGTCTTCTAATGTATATAGCGTGAGTGGGCCTAATGGTTAAAAACATGTGTTTCTTCTTAAGAGGTCACAAGTTCAAATCAATATCAATAACAATCAGTAGGTGGAGGGGATCCCTTATCCCACAAATAAGAAGGTCTCATACACCAATTTGATGTGGAAATAGATTATTATTATTATTATTATAATATTCCAGATCAAAACTAGAAAATAAAAACAGACATATCAGTATCAATAATAATCGAAAACATATCAATATCAATATCAATAGCACTCAATCTATAAAACCTAACTAAGGCTATGGTTAGGCTATGTGTGTGCATGGAAAACGCAAGAGGAAGAAATGTATAATAGTAACCGAAGGCATATCAGTATCAATAGCAATCAGGCTATAGAACCTAACTAAGGCTATGTGTGTGCATACATGGAAAACGCAAGAGGAAGAGAGGGCGGTAACAAACTTAACTTGAGATCTAAGACCATGTGTGTGCATTCATGGAAAATGCAGGGGGAGAGAAGGTTGTAACAAACTTAACTTAGAATTTAGGCTATGTAACAATGTGAAAGAATGAAAAAAATTATGTGAAAAAACAAGAAAAATTGCACATTGCAAATCATCCTAAAAAGTAGATAGTTGATGCAAAAAATACATAAAGAGGAGTGAAGCTTGCAATAAGCCTCTAGCCTAGTCGAAGTTGGAGTTGTAGAGCAAATCATCCTAAAAAGTTTAAGATAGTTGATGCAAAAAATACATAGAGAGGAGTGAAGCTTGCAATAAGCCTCTAGCCTAGTCGAAGTTGGAGTTGTAGCAGTTGTGTACTACTACCCAAAGTTGGAGTTCTGTATTGCTACAAGCCTTACAGGGATGCATCTATTGGTATGGCTTTGTGGTTGTTTGACTTCCTCAATTACCATGGATGTGAGTTCGTTCTCATATCTGCCTCAAACAAAAACAACATTGATGTAGAGTGTAAAGAAAAAACATTATGAAATGGATAACATGTGTGTGCATGCATGGAAGCTATGGAGTAGGAAGAAAGAATATTGGAAATGTAGTTGTATTTGTCATAATAGTTTTTGAAATTTGGATGTAGTAGAAATGTTAAGAATGTAACAATGAGAGAGTAGAAAGGTAACAAATTTAACTTAAAACTTAGATTATGTAACAATGATGAGAAATGAGAAAATGAAAAAATTTAAGTATTGCAAATCATCTTAAAAAATTAAAATAAGAAATTAAAAAAATACATAAAGAAGAGAAATGCAATAAAACTTAAACTTCATATATTAGAACCAATAAAATTGTAAATAAATATCTTTTTACAAAATATTTAATAAAAAAAATAAAATAATAATTTTACAAAGTTAGAGATATAATAAATATATTAAAATTCAAATATGAAATAATATTCATTCAATCCGCGAATCCAATGCTATACTCCATGACTTATCTCCAACAGATTAATAGATGCCTAATAAATATTTTATTAAAAATATTTAATAAAAAAAATCACAAACCATATTATAATGTTATGTTAGGAATATAATAAATTCTTAACAAATACTTGTAAATAAACCATATTATAATGTTATGTTAGGAATATAATAAGTTCTTAATAAATACTTGTAAATAAATATTTTTTTCATAATATTTAATAAGAAAATATTTTTAACAAAATATTTAATAAGAAAAATTAAAAACCATGCTACATTATTACTAATGTTACGATTAGTATACTATAAAATATTAATGTTACTAATGTTACGATTAGTACACTATAAAAAATTAATGTTAAGAAAATATTTTTAACAAAATATTTAATAAGAAAAATTAAAAACCATACTACATTATTACTAATGTTACGATTAGTACACTATAAAATATTAATGTTACTAATGTTACGATTAGTACACTATAAAAAATTAATGTTAAAATTATTACAATATAAAGTTTAAAAATATAATAAATGTATTAAAAATCAAATATCAACTCATATTCATTCAACCCTAAATTGAATGCTATACCCCATGGCTGGTCTTCAACACAGACTAGTAAGTGCTTCGACAGAGACCAAATAAGTGCTTCACATACCTTGGATAAACTCACAATTTTCACGTGTCCATTTATGTAACCATTATGCTAAAAGTGACACCGTAGTTCGGTAGACTCGTAGAAGTAGAAAAACCATAAAATTATATATATATAAGCTATACGTACAAAAGTAAAGTAACCTATACTTACAAATAAAGATTTAAATGAATAGTAGATTTTATTTATGAACATCACCAAAGCTACAAATATTTAGTTACATTAACTCAAGCAACACCCAAAGGGTTATACATGTGTTAAGTAGTTACAAAACCAATTTATAAAACTCAATAAGTATGTAAATTATAACTACTAACCCAAAACACTGAGGTGGTTATTGTTAGAAGCTAAATTTATTAACTATTCATTAAATATTATAGTTACTAAGATGTGGGTACAGTTGATTTGATTTTTTTATTTGTTAATATATTTAAAAATAATAAATAAATATGAATATAATTATTAATAATTAAATATAATAATAATAATAATTTAATTTTAAAATTATAATTAATAAATAAAAAACTTTAAAATTTTAATTAATATATATATTATTCTTTTTAATTTAAATATGTAAAAAAAATAATTTTTTTTATCAAACTAATATCACACCTTTAGAAGGCATAGTATAATTCTCTCTATGATCGTAAAAAGCTAGAAATAGCACTCTTCTAGCTACCATGATCTCATCTCTAGAGCAAATATCGAGACATATTAATATGAGTTGTCTATTTATGAAATGTGATTGGTTTATCATTAATTTATTTTATTTTTTTATCAATATTTAGCTAACAAATTTGGATTATTATTAATTTTTTTTATTAATAATTAACTAACAATTTGTGTACTATTATCCTACTTCCATTCAATTCATCGAGACTTATTGTTAGCAATGAGTTAGTATTGACGGAGGAGCGGAGGGCGGCAATGGTGATTTTTGAACCTGGTATTTGGCGCCTTGACTGTTACACCGAGGCCTGGCTCCCTCTGTGCTACTAACACTACGGTTTGATCCAATCTCTGTCCTTTGGCGAGTTTCCTAAACTTTCTTACCTTTGCCTGGGACAACCGACTGTTTTGGGGTTGACCTGCGACAGTCTTCTTGGGGCCGGAGACAGGTTCGTTTTCTCTAACATTTTGGAGATTTCTTTTGTGGCCTCAGCTAAGTCTCATTGGATTCCTGCGCCCTCTTCTGGATCTGATCCCTTTTGATCAGTCTTTTGCTCCCTTTTGACCCGTCATTTGCTCTGTCTTTTGTGCGGATCCCCAGACTCTCTGATACGCTCTGGACCTTTGTTGCAGACACCGAACCAAACATGTGACGATCTGGTCCCGCCCACCTTATACCCTGGTATTTCCCTGCTGCCTGACCTACCCATCCGACCATTTGTTCCGTCTTTGCTCTTTATGCGGACCCCAGACTTTGTTTCATCCAGACTAGATCTGTTGACTACTTTCCCAGCTGAAGACGACCTGGTTACGCCCTCCACTTTTACATAGACTCTTGTTCCCCTGCAGTTGGAATCTGACCGGTCTTCAGATTTTGGCGGTCCCATTCGACTTTCCACTTCCCCTCTAACTTGCTAGTAATCCCTCCGTAACTTTACTCACAGTTCCACAGCCCTGTCGCTTTAGCAACTGAGGATCATCTTTGATATGGACCCCTCTGCAGGGGACCTGGGTGATTCATGGGACCACCCGGCCTTACTTGCCTCGATTGACGCCCTGTGCACAGCACATTATCGAACTAAGTGGTCTGACCTTCCATCTAACCCGACTCCGGGATTCACAATCCTACCTACTTCAACCAAGCTGTCTTCCCAGCCTAGCACACTTAACCATAATGGTTCTACTGAACAGAACATACTCGGTGGTGCTCGCATACTGGATAATCGATCAAAGCGTGTGGATTTTTCTGATCTACAGGATGGCGACCCTGACAGGATTCGACCTCTTCCAGGGAAAACATCTTTAAAAACAGGCTTTCACAAGCGCAGGCAAAAAGTTTGGAAACCCAAAGTTAGACACCCCAAACTCACTCTGGGCATGGATGTTGGACTTACCGATGCCTGCAACCTAGCTCTCTGTGCTTTAGTAGGGAGGCTAGCATACAGGGAGAAATGCAAACAGAGCTTGGACACCTGGGTTACTGAGCATTGGAAACCACTGCTGGGATACTGACCCAAGATTCTCTTGCTACCACAGGGCTGGTTGGGATTCATTTTTCAAAAACCAGAAGACATGGTGCTCATCCTGGACAGGTTTTGGGCCTTCGACGAGGGTAGCCTCATGATTAAAAGGTGGAGACTGGGGTTTAAGCCATCCACGGAGTTCTTCAGCCATCGACACCTTTGGGTTCTTCTTCCAGGTCTCCCTCTTCAACTTTGGAATCAGCAAGCGCTAGAACTGATAGGTTCCTCCATAGGACGTTTTCTTAGAGTGGAACCTTCCTCCCTCTCGATATCGAATAGGAAAATGGCAAGGATTTATGTGGAAATGGACATACAAGTTGGATTACCTGAAATCCTGGAGATTGATTGGCGATCTCAGCAAATATCTCAGAGAATTGACTATTTAGGCATCCCGTTTCGATGTTCCTTCTGTCGACGCACTGGACACCTGAGGAAAGAATGCTACAAGTTTCCACCACCTGCACTTGAGCTGGATCCTACTGAGGATCCTTTATTTGATGGATATATCTCTCCTCCCAGCCAACATGAAGGGGAAACTTCGTTTCTCGGGAGGGACATCCTTCATTCTGATGCTTCTGTTTTAGGTAAAATCAATCTTTATTGCCCTTCTCTCTTCAATACTTTCACTTCCTAGGATAGACTCTTCATAATCAAGCAGGTCGACAAATTATTGTTTGCTGCTTCCCCGGACTACCCTCTAGAAAAGCCCGACCCTTTGCCTCCTTTTCCCACATCTCTGCCAACACCTACTGAACTTGCTACAGCTGACCACTTCCCCCCACAGTCTCATTCTTCACATGGTTTGATCTCAACGGCCCCAATGAGCGACCAATCCTTCACCATACCGGAGGGTTTCCCTGGGTCGTCCTCTCTTCCTAGATTCACCGAACCGACCCAATCGGTTCTCCAACTTGACTCCATGTTTCCAAACATTACCCCTGCCCCTCCTCTTCCCTTTGAGTCTTTGCCCATCAATACCTACCTTGGGAAAGCTCTTTGCCAACCTACACCATCTACATCTGACCGACCTTCTTCATCCTCCACAAAACCTTCACCTGGACCGGATCTTGCTTGGTCAAGAGGTATTGGGTTGGAACTCTCGCCACTTAAAACCCGCAGTGCACGGAAAAAAACACAGGCTGAACCAGCGGCACTGGACACTTCTGCTTCTGCTACAACTCTTGGGGTGCTTAGAGGATTCAAAGCCCTTGCCGGGGTAAGACATGATCATTCTTTCCCTCAACATTAGAGGGGTTGGAGGGCCCCTGAAACATGCCTCCCTTCGTAGACTACTGGATCAATCTAAGCCAGTAGTCATCTTTCTTCAAGAAACTCTAGTGGAAGCCTCTATTGCAAGGGATTTCATGCACTTGCTGCGACCTACTTGGATGACCTGCGTTGCCAGCTCGGTTGGCAACTCGGGAGGCCTTTTGGCATCGTGGGATCCCTCCCTTTTTGATTTCTTTCCAATGCTCAGTCCAGGAGGAATTCTACTTTCCGGACAGTGCTTCAAGCTTAAGACCGATATCAACCTACTCAATGTATACGGTCCATGTGTTGATCGTAGAGTCTTCTGGCAACGAATTAATGACCTTGGGCTACTGGCTGCCAAAAATCTCATCCTGGTTGGTGATCTCAATCTTACTACTAGCTCCAAAGAATTTTGGGGAGATAGGGCGCAGATCGACCCGCTCCAAAGTTTTTTTAATCGCCTCTTTAACAAAAATGATTTAGTTGATCTAAAACCAGCGGAGCTACTTCCCACATGGAGAAATGGGAGACAAGGCACAACAAGTATCGCCAAAATATTAGACCGCTTTCTAATTGCCGAGGACATGCTTTAGCCATCTTACACTTACCGCTCCTGGGTAAATCTACCTTATCTCTCTGATCATGCTTCCATCTTCTTACAGATTGGCGTGGGTCGGTTCGAGGTTGGACAGCCTTTCAAATTCAACCCACAATGGATGAAAGAGGACTCTTACAACAGTCTTGTCAGATCGGTTTGGAGAGATTCTTCCTCCTTATCTCCGGATGACCCACAAGGTAACCTCTCTGTCAAACTGTCCAGATTAAAATCCCACTCAATCCTTTGTCTTAAAGAGAAAAAGCTAGCAGAACAGATCGATCTGCACAGAATAGAGCAGGAGCTGGACCACCTTTTGCGCCATAAGCTACAGGCCGCTTTTACAATTGATATTGATTCCAAAATAATAAGCCTTGAGGCTGAACGTAATGCACATCTGCATGCTGATGAAGAGAGGTGGAGGCTGAAAAGTCGGATGACTTGGCTTGAGTGTGGCGACAAAAACACTCCCTTTTTTCATCGATTTGCTAGTGCTAGGCGTTCCAAGAAACATTTATGGGACATTGTGGATGATGAGGGACTGATTCACCACTCACAGGAAAGTATAAAATCTGCGGCCTTCAAACATTTCAAATCTTTTTTTAAGGTTTCACCTGCTTCTAATCTTAACGCACAAGTAGATTTAGCCTGTCACTTTCCCAAGATGGTCACCTCTGAAGAAGCCTCATCTCTAGAAGCGCCTTGCACAAAGGAGGAGATGCTTGTAGTGCTTAAGGGATTCAAGAAAGAAAAGAGCCCTAGACCAGACGACTGGTCTGTTGAATTTTACCTGCATTTCTTTGATCTTTTGGCTCGGGATCTCCTGGATGCTGTTGAGGATTCTATAACTAGAGGAGTGGTGAGTACACAGCTTAACAGAACCTTTGTGGCTCTGATCCCAAAGTCTAATCTGTCCAAACATTTTCAAGACTTTCGTCCTATTTCCCTCTGTAACCTGTGCTACAAACTTATTTCCAAGATTATAGCAAGAAGAATCCGACCCTCTCTGTCCAAGACTCTTTCTGAAGAACAACTTGGCTTCCTAAAAGGAAGACAAATCCTTGACACGTTGGATTCGCCCATGAATGTATTCATAGTTTAAAGACGAAAAATCAACAGGCTGCCTTATTAAAGCTGGACCTCAAAAAGGCCTTCGATTGCATCAACTGGAATTTTCTTCACCTGGTTCTTTTACAGTGTGGATTCGGCCTTATCTTCACCAACTGGATTCTTGGCTGCATTTCTTCAACTACTCTAGCTATTCTAATTAACGGGGAAGCTACCAGATCCTTCCACTGCGAGAGAGGACTTCGACAAGGGTGTCCTCTCTCACCTCTACTCTTCATTTTGGTCCTGGAAGGTCTTAGTATATTGCTAAAAACCAAACAAGCAGAGTGACACCTATCGGGCATTAAAATATCGAGTCAGCTGCATATTCTACATTTACTATTTGTTGATGATGTGCTGATCCTGACGTCAGCCGACCCTGAGGAATGGACGCTGATTCACTCCATCCTTAACTCTTTCTGCTCAGCTTCTGGACTGGAAATCAATTTACAAAAATCTATCTTCCTTTTATCAAATACACAGGAGTCATCATTAACGGATATCACAGCACTGTTTGGCATTGAAGCACAAGAGCTTGAGAAAGGTTTTTCATACCTTGGGTTCTTTTTAAAATCTGCAATATATTCTAGCAAAGACTGGCACTGGCTTTTCGATAAATTCAGCAACAAGATTCAGCACTGGTGCAACAGATTACTCTCTTTAGGAGGCAGATTTGTCCTAATTAAATCTGTATTGGAAAGCCTCCCGGTTTATTGGATGGCGCTAGCACACATCCCGGCATCGATCCCGAAGACTCTTCGCCAACTGATTTTCTCATTTCTTTGGTCCGACAGCAAAAACAACAAAGGCTTTCATCTTTGCAATTGGGTTTCTATTACAAAACCAAAATCGTTGGGGGGATGGGGTCTTAGGCACCTGCCTCTATTCCACAGGGCACTCTCGGCCAATACTTTTTGGAGGATCCTTACAAAACCCGGCTTATGGAGCTCGGTAGTCAAAGCCAAGTACTTTCCATCTCTCCCAGTGCACCTTTGGATCAGATCGGCGTCGGATCGTCCCAACAGAGACTCAATCATCTAGAAACATCTCTCATTATCCCTGCCGATTATTCTTCAATGGTTATCTTGGAATCCTGGCAATGGACAACAGATTGAAGTGGGAAGAGACTACATTCTAGGCCTGGGTAGCCGCGCCCTGCTCACAGCTCCACTGTTGACACACCTTCATAGGAAAAATATATTTTTCCTTCACCAAATTACTTCTCCGTTCAATGGAGGTTTGCTCGGCAATCATTGGCTCAGCGCTAATGAGCTTCAACTAGATGTAGATTTATACAGTGAATGGAGGGGATACACGCAGTTACTGATGGAAGCGGGCATTCGCTTGCAAGACAGACCAGATGTTCTTCTATGGACTGGAGGGGACCAATCGGGCACACTTTCGGCAAAAAACGTATATCTTGCTCTTGCCAACTTCTACTGGACACATGATAAAACAAATCGATATCAGCAGCTTTGGAAGGCCGATTGCCCAGTCAAAATAAAGCTCTTCTTCTAGCTACTTGTTGAGAACCCAATTTTGGTGTGGGCGAACCTACAGGTCTGTGGCTGGGAGGGACCGAGCCATTGCTACCTCTGTCAACAACAAAACGAAACCATCACTCATTTGTTCATCAACTGCCCTTTCATCCGAACAGTGTGGCAGATAATTGATCCATCAAAACTTTTCCTCTCAACTTGGTCGGGCACCTGTGTACTAGAATGTCTATAGCGATGGTCCAGAGCTTACAATTCACTCTTTCTGCTTCTAGTCTACCTTCTTTGGCATGTATGGAGGTCCAGAAACTCGGCCCTCTTTGACAGGAAGACACCTTCAGCGTTTTATGTGGATAACTCTATATTACATAGGGTTGATTTACAGCAGACTCATCCTCCTACAAATCCAAAGCGTTGGTTTCGTTTTGCTTACCCTATTGATAGGGTTGTTGCCTGGTTTGATGGAGCCTCACAACAGAACGGTTCTCTCTGCGGTGCGGGAGGGAAAATTTTGCTTAACACTCACACTTGCTATCGCTGGACCTTAAACTGTGGGAATGGTTCGAACATGAAGGCTGAATTACTGGGGGCTTGGGCGTCCCTCAGCCTGGCTAGACGACTGCACATCGACAAGCTTCTTCTCCTGGGCGACTCCAAGATTATTGTTGACTGGCTGAAGGGTCAAGCGGATTTCAAGGTGGCAGCTCTCGAAAGCTGGAAAGAGAGAACTAAAGAGACATCCCACTGTTTTAGCTCTCTTTCCGTTACACATATCTATAGAGAGGATAACTGTGAGGCTGATACACTCTCCAAATTAGCTTTGCATTCGCTCCCGGGACATTTTTGCTTCACAAAGTGGGAAGACGGTAACGAAGGGCCCACCATCAAAATCAAGTTGTGATTGCTGTTCCTTTGGGCTGACATATGTTGCATATCTCTTGATCAGATGGTTGCTTTCCTATTGAATTAGAGGCTTTTCATGTGGAAAAAGTGCCGATTCATGTTTTGACCATTTGGCGTCTGACACTGGGATGGATTACAATCTGATCGGTCTTCTGATATTGAATCTCCCAGTATTGATCTTTTGCCGATAGCCTCTCTGAATACCAGTCCCAGTGGCAACAATTCTCATTGATCAGCAACTGGATTTATCTTTTCGACGACACAGGGTCGGAATTCAATCTGAACGGTTTGCTGGCTCTATAAGATTCTCTGCATTGTCCATTCGGCTTTCTTTCTATGAACTGGTCGCTGATATGTGAACAGGCCTCTGTTCATGTGGTTTTGATACTGCTGTGTATAATTTTATATTCTGTTTGAATATATGGAGTAATCTTTTCCGTGGAAAAAAAAAAACTAACAATTTGTTAGTCGAAGCATTCATAAACATTTGTAGGCGTTTGCACAGTGCAGCGAGAAATTAAAATACTTGAATCATTCACACGCGTTTGCACAATGCATCGAGAAATTAAAAAAATCCCCATCCATTTTGTTGCACAACCATACATTTAAATTAAAAAGAAATACATCTTGAAATAAATGACAACGCAACCATTAACTTATTCCATCCATCAAATATGATCAAAACCATTTCCATACAGATATAAATTGGTATATGTGTTGGTATTTTGGTTAAAGAGTAATTTTACATTTATAATTAAGAAGGTATGTTGGTTACAAGAGTTATGGTTAATATAACTAGGTAAAAAAACAATTTATTATTATTAGTCTTTGTCAAAGCAGGAATATAGCAATGAGTTTGCTATTGATTTGATATTAATTTGTTTTATATTATAAATTAGTTTGTAAAAAGTAATGTTTAACTTTAGAAAATAAATATATATTTTTTGATATAGTAAAAATATTTATTTTTCTCATTTCTAATTGGTTAATATATTTTAAGTTTTAATGTTGCCTTCACTTATTTCAATATTTAAAATTAATTACATAATCAATAACAAGATATTCTAATTAGTTCTACAACATATATAACACTTATTACACCACCACAATAAAAGAATCTTGATGTTGATGTTTTATTTTGGATGTGTCATATCATAACATATTAAAATATTATATAAATTAAAATATATATTATATATTTTATAATATATATGTTAACACATTAAAATATTATATGTATTAAAATATATATTATAATATTATATAAATTACACTATATATTATATATTTTATAATATATATGTTAAGATAGTGATAATGATGATGATGATGATTAAAGTCCACTAAGACTTAATTGGTCTATCAAACCTTAAGACTAAGTGATTAATTGTGTTTTTTTAGAATTTTGTTTTTGTGCTCGAAAAGCATTAAGATAAGCTTTCTAAGATCACCATACTTTTGTTGAGTTAAGAGGTTACGAAGGTTGGTAGTGTGATCAATATTTTGAAAATGAGATCTAATATGGGTATAGGCTTGACAATCTAAGAGAAAGTGGTTTTCATCTTCAACCTTCTTAGTGTCACAAAGGTGACACACTCTTTCATCCCATGGCGTTTTAGGAATTGACCAACGCCCAGTTTCACTATGGAGCTCATGAGAATTTGTTCTTATCTTAGCAATGCTTATTTTTTTTCTTTACACTTGGAAAAACAGATAGATAATTTTGATCTTCTAGTTTAGGGTTGATTACATCTTTATAATACCTTAATTTTTTTTTTCCTCTAACTCTTTATCACACCACATTTTTTCCTTAAATTTTGATTTGACATTTTTTTAATAGTATCTTTATTTTGCAAAATGGTTTCTTCCATGATTCCCCAATAGTTTAGCCAACACCGGGCGTCTTTATGCCATCCTCGCTTAAGTCGATGGTGCTTATGACTTGATTTTGAAGCAATTTTAGGTAGTATCTTGTCTTCCATGTTGTTTAACTTGTTCTTATACATTAGGTATCTAGTCATAGCCATGCTCTCAATGGGGGAGAGGCTTGTTTCTACGAGGAGGATGGGATAGGGTGTATTTCCTTTAATTTTGAGATTATAGGTTATAAAATTCTTTTGTATTTGCTCTATCTTTCTCCAGGATTCACGAGAGATACTACAGCCCCATACTTCACATCCATAAAGAATAACAGGTGTAAAAAGAGTCTCAAAGAGAAGTTTATTCTTATCCTAACTCCAAAGATCTGTTGATTTACAATTGTTTTCAAGGCCATAATAAGCTTTCCATCCCCCAATAATCCTTTTCTCAATGCTATAATTCCAATTGAGCTTGTGGTCAATATCAATTCCAATATATTTGTATGAAGTCACTTCCTCCAAGTTGTTGGTGTCATATACAAAGGTATTATAATGGATTTTATTGGATTTAATAATCATGACCTTAGTCTTATCAGTATTAAAAGTCACACCCATATTGGAGCAAAAGTCCTTGAGAATTCTTAGTTAGTTTTCAAGATCATGGGAACTCCTTGCCATAAGAACGATATCATCGGCATAAAGAAGAAAGTTTATGACTCTACCAGTGAGAGTAGGGCCGACACAACCTACTTTTTCCAAGCATTCTTCTAACTTATCAATGTATATGCCAAAAAGGATAGGGAACAAGGGACAACCTTGTTCGACTCCGATATTGCAGTTAATCTCTTTTGACCAGCCCTCAGTGCTTTTAAACTTAGCAATAACATTATCATACATCCTTATTGCAGTAGCCCTCAACTCGAGAGGCACTTTTATCTCTTCCAACCCATTTCAAAGTTTTTTCCTAGGAACCATGTCAAAAGCTTTTCTAAAGTCAACAAAACAACAAAAAAGATTGGTTTTAGTATTGTAGAACTCCTCTGCAATGATCCTAAATGTAACAAGATGGTCCACAGTTGAATGATATCTCCTAAACCCAGCCTGGCGTTTAGCTCTTTTATCGTGACTTTCTAGCCAAATGCTAATCTTCTTTTCCAAAATAATTCCATAAAGCTTGGCTAAAATCGGGCTAATCGTAATGGTCCTATAATTAGAGGGAATGTTTTTATCCCCATTTTTAAAAATAGGAACAATGAGGCTTTGCATCCAGGGTTTAGGGAAGCCCTGCTTGACTGCTAAGTTGAACATCTTATGTATGTGAGGGATAAGAATTCGCCCTGTGATTTTAAAAATTTCAGCTTGGTAGCCTTCAATGTCCTTAGCTTTCCCATTTGCGAGCCTCTTAACCCCGAACTCTACCTCATCTAAAGAAAAAACTTCTTCCTTTGTAGGGACAATAGGAATGGTGTCCATGGCATTAGGGAACTCGTAAATATTTTTAAGGTGGGAATTCCAATCCGTTAAGGGAATCATATTATTTTTTTTAGTATTATGTTTTAGAATTTGGCTCCATAACTTCTTAGGATCCAACTTGTATAGTTGTGAAAGTTTCTCTTTCATTTTATTGATATAGTATCTTTTTTTTCCTTTTAATTAGGGTTTTGTACGTATTGATCTTATCGAGTTTTAAGGGCTCATTAGAAGCATCCCTGATGGTTTTCCTAACAATTTTACATTCTTTATCATACAAAGGGTTGGTTGTTTTATTATTCTTTTTATGGGACACCTCGAAAGAGAACTTGTTAATAGAAGTGGAAAGGGTAGTTGTAAAATTATGATAGAGTTCTTCAATGTTGTCCTTATAAGTTAGGAGGTTTAATTTGCTATTTAAATCCTTTAAGAAAATGTCAACTTTGCTTTTGTCAAAGCGCAAATTCCTTTGATTATCAGAATTCTCTTCAATGGTGCTCCTATGGATGGAGAATTTTAGATTGAGGGTTAAAGGTTTATGATTAGAGTCAGACTCATGGTCATTTAAAAGGTCAAAAGTTGTTATTTTGTTGGAAATGAGGATATCAGATATCACATCATCTATAAGACTACTACTTAGCCCATGAATACAAGTCATTTGGTTGGCGTTTGGCCACTTCATTACTCCATTGCAAATTATTAGGTCTTGAGAGTTGCAGAGCTTGACCAACTCAGTACCAAACGAATTCTCAATTAGGTCTTTAGAGATTCTTTTATAGCTATTAGATAAAACAAGGCCCTCATCTAGTCATAAAGGATTATGGTTGGAGTCATCACTTAAAAGAGTAACTTGTTTAGTTGCAATCCTAACATTAAAGTCTCCTAGCAGGAGGATATTACCTTCATTTTTCAAATTATAAATATCTTGTTCTAAATTATTATAGGGACATTTTTTATCTAGGTTATTTTTCTTATAAAAAGTAGAATTAATAGGTGCAAAATAACAAATTGTTATATACGTCTTCTTAGCATCGGTGTCTGAAATTTCTATCCAGATGTATTGATTAAGAGGGTCAATCTTATGAAGTTGAATGTGAGGAGAAATGTTTTTTCTAATATAACAAGCTATGCCTCATATCCCTCTACGATGGGATTTTTTGTTCCATCTCGACCACAAGACAAATGCTTCCATGTTAGGGACCTTAGACTCCTCATGCTCCCAAGTTTAAGCTAGAAAGATAATATCAATATCACTCGAGATCCAACTTATCATAGGAACTTTGCACCATGGAAAGCCACGACAATTCCAAAAAAGGATCCCAAGTGTCCCAAATTCCTATTTATTGTTATCCTTCTGGTCTCTATCCCTAACAATAGCTTTTCGATTTCTAATTATTGCCCATTTTACTTCTTTCCTGGATTCTTTTACCTTTTGAACTTCCTTTCTTAATTCGGATGGTTCTTCAGAAACGAGGTCTTCATTTATAAATATTCTTAACCCTTTTAAGCTCAGAGATTTACTAGGTATGCTATATTTGTTGGGTATGTGTTATATTCTTTGCATGTGTGTGTGTGTGGGTGCGTCAGATATGACAACTGCGTTTGACGATCCCTTCATCTAGAGCTCTGTTGTGTGCACCGGGCACTT